>JAYKAV010002923.1:286264-342347 GCA_035582835.1 Phoebastria nigripes
TTTTTTTTTTTTTTTTTTTTTTTTTTTAAGATTGTTTCCTTCTCTTTAGTGATAAGGTGGTTCGCCACCTTGAGGGCAAGACTAGGTAAGTTCCCTATTGTTAACATGTGATTCACCTTCTTGGTCTTGGGTCCCTTTCAGACATAACAAGCAGTACAAACTGCCTTTATCTTGTTTCTTATCTTCAGCCATTCTGAGATGAATCTTCTTCATGCAATCACTCTGTTGTTAAGTTTCTATAATACATCCACTCCTTTATAGTAAACTCTATAGTAAATCTCTTACAACTTCATGTACGGTCTGTCATGTAATTTTAAAATAAAATAGAGGATGAAGTGTTTATGAAATAGAAAATTATGAGTAAGAGGAGAATTATTATATTTAAATATCATTGGGGTATAAAAGGAGCACAAAAAAACAAGAGCTGGGAATACAGAAGTGATAGAATTTATCTATAGATATTAGTATGGATAATTAGATATTGTCTATAGTGCTACCTATTAGTACTAATAGGACTAACTGATGCCTAGAAGGGTGGTTCTTGTAAAGGGAATATTGTAACGTACTTTTAAATTGTAACTAAAAGTCAAAAAAGACACCAGAAATTTGAAGTTAGTATAGGTGTAATGTTAGTGAATTACAATTGCATAGTGGAGAACATTGTTGTGAAATTTATTGGATTTGGGAAAAAATGAGGAAAAGCACAGACATTGGATACAGGTTTCTCAGAATTATGGAGAAAGAAGGAAAAACTCTTTGATGACTATAGCTCACAGAAATTATTTGATTTTAAACATACTTGGAGGGAATGAGGTTAGCAATCACTTTGCTAAAAGAAATAGATAAACTAAATAAAGGAGAATTCACCTTAAATCTTTCTTTATGTCTTTATAAAAGTAGAAAAAAAAAGAATACCAGAATAGTACCAATTTTGAGTAATTCTCTTCTCAATTCCAATTAGTATTAAGCCAATGGATTCTTAAGACATAGAGGGTAACACAGTTCAGGAATCACTTAATGGAAGAAATTAAGAAATCTATGTCCACATGTTTAAATCTTTAATCAGCATTTACTTCCCCCTAATTCCTTCTTCCTCAGTAAGAATTTTCTGTGACTAAAACATGAGTAGATGAACAGGCCTGTGGTTGTTTTCCTCTAGTGAAGGAAAAAGGAAAGAATTGTTCAACCACAACCTGCAGGACTATATGCTGGGACTTGATGTCTATTAGGATGCCCTGCCATCTTTCAGAGCAGCTCATTTAAAGTATACTTTAATTAAGGATCAACATAATTTATATTTATATTTAAGGATGCAAGGAAGAAGAAATGGCCATACTTGTCATTTTTCAAAGGATCTGTCGATGGTCTGAAACATTTTTTTTTCCAGAATGCAAAATTAGAAAAGAGGAATGAACACAAATTTATGAGGAATACATAGAAAAAAATGAAGTTTGTGGAAGGAAAATAGGGGCAATAAAAATTAATCTATGTTAGTTCCTGTATGCCAAAGTAGTTAAGGAAATGAAAAGGGTTTAAAATTTTTTTTTGAGGAAGAAAAAGTCCTGGAAAGAAAATATATCATTTAGAAAAAGAGGGAGAAGATGACTTTAGTAATGGTTAAAAATTATTGAAATTCAGTTATCCTTTGAAAGATCTTTGTTAAGCAAGAGGCATACAAAATAAAGCTTATATAACTAGCAAATGATGACTTTTTCAATATACATTGATAAAGACCAGATAAAAGAACACTTGGAAAAGTAGAACATTTGCAGATTGTCCAGGCCAACTGGTAGGAAGGCAATTAGGAAATTCATTTACTCTGCCACAGGCAATTATTTTTGATGAGACATGGAAATGTGAGTAATTACTAAAACACTATAGAGAAAACAAAACAAATTCAAAAGGAAAAAAAAGAACAGTGATTCTGGCAATTGTTTTCTGAAGATTCTCTCTGTATCCCAGAACAGTATTGGAAAAATATTGAGAGAAAAAAGCTCACTGGGAATTAGGTTACTCGGACATCCAAGAGAGCAGGTCCTCTCTTACTCCTCCATTCAAGTTATGTAAGCAGGTGAAAAAAAAAGTGAACACCACCCCCCCCCCCCCCCAACCCCTTTTCTGCATCATCTCATTAGCTACCACTTAGAAAAGCTGCCTCTGGGAGAGGAACAAAATAATTTCCTTCACTCACAAGGAAAAGCGAATCAGAAATATTTTGACTTTATGGATAGTTTATTTTTGTTGTGCTACAGAAGCAGTACTTTCCTCACTGGAAACAGAGTAGAGGTGTAACCTGATCCTCAGGAACCTGAAGATCTAGAGCAGCAACAAGATTTTCAAGACGACATCTTGATAGACGAAGATGATAACATTTTACTGCATGCAAAATGAAAGTCTGAAAGAAACTTTCAGTAGGAGTCTGAATTCTAGTTAAACCTCTGACACAATGTCTCATGAAATGTTGTTCTCCAAATTAATCCACAGCCTGAAATGTGACTGCAGAACCATAAAGCAAGGAAAAACATAAACTGCCTTAGACTGAAAAGGGAGGAGCTTAGTGAAGGACAACAGGAACTGGTTTTAAATTCTACTTCATTTAACATCCTTGGTATTGATTCTGAAGTGGGGTAATAGGCCTATTCATGCAATTCATTGATGGTACTGAATTTGAAAGTGTTGCAATCACTACTGAAAAGAAAGAAATAATGTAAGTGGAGCTAGAGGGGTTAAAATATGGACAGAGAAGAAGTAAATGAAATTCAGTGTGGAAAAAAAAAAGAACATTTATCTGTCTGGAGGAAATATAATTCAAAACTCAAATTTTTGCGGAGACAGTGAAACCTGGAAAGCAATAACACTGCAAAAGGGATCATGAGTGATAGTGGGGAAAAAAACAGGCATGAATTTGCAATGCAGTGTGACAGCAGTAAGGTTCAATGCAACACTAGGCAGAATCTGCAGAAATGTCACATCACAAACCAAAAAAGATAATAACCCTTCTGTTTACAGCTCTGGTAGAGCTTCCTCTCAGATACTGAGGACAACTCATTACTGCTGACCAATTACAGGGAGTTTAGAAAAAAACAGCAGAAGGTGCTGTGGGCATATATAGAGTTCTGCAAATGCTAGCTAGCTAGCCACATATATCTCTATATTAAAACAATATATGTATATAATCTAAATATGCAATAGATAAATATTATATAAAATATTGTATATAAATTATCTTAAAAATATATTTAACATATTATGTATTAAACATCACCTTATGATGTCACATGGGCACTCATGTATTACTTTTCTCTTATGCTCATTGTTTGCAGGATTGAGATGTGGAACTATGCAGCCTTTGCCATCTGGCACAACAGAAATAGATGATGAGGATGGTTTCAGGAGTGTCTTGAACCTCAAGCATTCCCAATTTCTACCATACTGGTCAGGCTCTACACCATTCATAGGAGAGAAAGGGAGAACCCACTGCCAAGTATCCCTTGGCGCAAGAGGATATGATGCATAGGTGAGAAAGTGTGTTCTTCATAAACAAACCAGCAGCTATTCTATGAAATCTTGAAAAACATTAATAAGTGCTGAATAGATCATTTATTTTAAGATTCAAAACACTGAGAGTAATTTAGAAACTGTATAAAATAGGAAGGAACTAATTTAAAAATAATTTGAAACATATGTATATGTGTGTGATAAATAATTGGTTTGTGTGAAATATGGAAAATACGTGCAATTGTAAGGAAATAACACTCATAACTCATGAGATTTCAGCTGGCCAAAACAGTATTACAAGGCCAGCAAAACCACTCACAAGGGGAAAGTGCAAAATTCCAGTAACAGTTAAATGAACTATTTTATTCATTTATGATTCAAAAAACCCCTCTACTAAATATGACAAACTGCATCCAGGTAGTAGAGTAATTCAGTGTACTATGGAAAAAGAAAATTATCTACCCTGTAGGTTAATTTTTCGAAGCTTTTTCTCCCTCCAAAAGAAAGGAAGAAAGAAAGAGAGAGGGAAAGAAGGAAAGAAAAGAAATGGTTTAAAAGGAAAATGGAATATTCTTCCTAGCAGACGTTAGATGATTTGTAAACAAGTCCCCCAAAGCAACAAAAGCTATAGATTTGTTCATACTACTACCCATCAGAAGATTTTAAAAGTCTCTCAATAGTGAATGACACAGAATTTTTGAATATAATTACTGCTGACATATCAAAATAACCTTTTATATTTCATTCAGTATGTCTCTGAATTATGCAAATGATGGTCAATGTAGTTTTTCCATTTCTTTAAAAAAACCAAACACATATGGGGTAGTCTTTAGACTGTGATTCAGGATGTATTCATTCCATAACCACCATTACGAAAGTCTATCACCTGTATTTGTAGGCAAAGCTTACATTTCCGAATGAAAGCTACAATTCTCAGCTCCCCATCCCTGCCCTGCAGAGCTGTGTCCGTGCCCTGCAGAAAAAGAACATTCTCAGAGATTTTATTTATCTGAATATATATGTGTCTGTATATGTATATTTTATTCACTACTTAAGTGCTGGTTTAATATCAGAGACTGAATGCTCTGGAGACAGGGTTTACCCTCAGTGTTGGCAGACAGCTCCATTTTAACTCTCCACATTGAAATGGACGACTGAGAAAACTCTGACAGAAAGCGTCTTGCCACATCCAGATTTTTGCCAGTTACTGTCTTAGCCAAAAATATATCACTTCAACATCCACTTCTTTCCAAAATCATCTCAGCAAACCAGAGATGCAAGCAGTGTTTCCCAGTACTGATGGCATTTCCAGAGGTACTGCTCTACAGAAAAATGCTATGACACAAAAAAATAATTAAAACCTCAATAAGTAAAAGAGTGGCTGAGAAAATAGCTGTCCTTCTGGATGAATGATCAGGTCGATGTTCTCAAGAAAATCCTTTTGTGTTTTACTTCGTGCCAATCTCACATTACTGTAATTCCACTAGAGACAAGTATTATGGATAAGTTTGGGCAAACGCATGAAAATCCCCTTTTTTGATAACATCAAGAGTATTTTAGAGTAATTTTTTTCTTTTTAATCTGGGAAGAAGGATAAACCTGTATTGTGGACTGAAGTGTAGCAATTTGTAATGCTTTCTGTATTACAGGGTATCTGCACTAGAACAATCTTCTATTTTGGACAGAAAATTCACATTCGCGTATAGTGGTTTTGGTCTGGGATAAGCGTTCATACATTTTAAAAAGAGCTGGAAAAAGGAATGGCTTCCTCTAATTAGGTAGCTTGATCAATGTATGCATTAAAGATRCATTTCCTAATGTATTATGAATCCAGATGGGTGAGAGAAAAGCAGGCTTAAACAGCTCTTAAAAATAGCCCAGAATCCTCAGTAATTTCCCCCTACTCACCTCCTCTGCATGCCAGTGTTAGCATAATCTAAAATACTTCTTCAGCTTTCTACTACTAAAAGAAAACCATAGAACAGATGGTTTAATAAAAAAAAAAATTTCTAGCTCCAGTTGCATACAAAATGCTAAAGTGTCTTAAGCAATGTTTATATTTGTGTTGTCTTCTGCAGCCAACATTTTCACCCAGGTTTTGTGCAAAGATTAATTCCAACAGCGGAGATGTAAAGAAAGGATTATTACTCAATCTCAGGGAAGACTGAAATTATTAAAGCAGAGCAGCCGCTAACCTGCAGGTCCCTGGATCTTCTGGAGTATGATATGATGATTGATAACCTGACCTACACTTCTTGGATCACTTGGCAGGTAGAAATATAGCATCTGCTCTATTGTTAATGCAATAAATTAAACCACTTTCAAACATTATTTCAATAAATTAAGCCCCTAGATCTGTAGTAGTTTGCATAAACCATGTAAATAAGTGTTGTGACTTACGTATTGCTGCTTGGGCATAAATTCAGTCTATTTCTTTTAAAAGGCAAAAGTTGGGTATGGATATTTAAGATGGCTTGTGCAATCATATTAATCTTTCTACTTCATATTTCACATTTTTATGAGAACTTTATTACTAAATAATATATCTCCATGTTCCCTTTTGTAGCTGTGCTGTCCATTACTTGCCTAAACTACTTGCTGTCATTAGTTATAGCAGTTTTATGCTTCATATACTACACAGCCTCTGATGGCTGTCTCCCTAATAAATTCTTCATCACCTTCAACATGACCATCTGCATTGCAGCTTCATTAATATCCTTTCATTCCAATTTCCAGGTGGGCAATGTCTTGCTTAGTTAAAGCTTTTTGTAAATTATTAATTATTGCAACCAAGAAACCTCCTCCCTGGGCTCTCACTCGTATAATGAAATAGTGATTTCATGGATATTACAGAAGTGCCGCTCATCGCTGCCTTTATCTGTTAGGTTAATGAGGATCATTCTGCTTGAACACAATGGATCAAAATCTGGCCTTTGGTGCGCACAGATATTTCCCATTGATTTCACTGAGCTCATTGCATCTGGAGCTTCAGGCTTAGCAGCCTATTAAAGTGGCATGGAGAGTGCCAAGTACAGATAGAAAAGTTTACCCTGGTAAAGCAGGTGAAGCAGAAGCTGAAGAAGTCTGAGACTTGAAAGAATCTGGACCAGTACAATCAAGAAGTGAAAAAACCTTAGGCCACTGGGCAGGAGATCCTGGGTGATCTCAATTTTCTGACTGCATAGAACGTTAAATATGGCTCTTCAGCAGACAGGCCCTATGTTATTTGATTCCTTAGGGAGACTTTCTGTTGACTGTAATATTGAGTCAATTCAAATATGAGCACCAAAACCCACAACACATATATTTCATAGCAAACAGCGAATGCTTATCATCCCATCTTGTAGCTTAAAGCTTTTGAGTATTCCTGTTACCGTATTCTGCAGCTATTTGAGTGAAACTGCTCTACTGACTGTGTCAAGACAGCACAACTTCTTTTCATCTGTCACTTTGGAGTCAGTTTGGTGGGCTCCACCAGCCAAGGCAATGCATTTGGGCAGACTGTGAAGTTAAGCTGAATGTGACCTAGTCAGTATATACCGAATGGAATGGGTTATATAGTTCTCCACCATATGGTTAGGATGAACCATGCAATTACAAATGCGGTAGACACAATTTATCCTACATCCTTATATGGCATCACCCTTTCTCATTCATTTAATTTGTATGCCTGTGTGTACCCTTATGTACCTGTATACGTGCATTGATTCTGCATACACAATTACATTTACTTTTCTTGTATAAATGTATTAGACATATCAAGTTGTATTTTACAGATGTTTAGTAAGGTAAAAAATTATAGATTAAGAAATGAAGATTTAAAGCTGTCTATAATTCCATCCTCCTTTCTTGTGCATGTGCTTTGTAATACCATCCTTCAAATAAATATTTATATATAGTGATTTTTCTTTCTGGGTGTCCTTCTAATTATTCAGACTGTGACCCAGTGCCTTATTCAATACACTTTATTCAAACCTCACCCCCTTGGCAGAATTTTTCCTCATACACTTTTTTCATATTGTTGTGGCTGTGATAATATTTGCAAGATTCATAAAAATTAATTTATCTTTGCAACATGCAGTCCAATATCAAATAGGAGATCAACTCTGTGGAGTGGCAGAATACACACTTTATCTCTAGAAAGTGTGAATGTCTGAGGATGTTTTGTGGGCTTGAAATCTGTAGAAATTTTGGCTGATGAAAAGGAGAAATGAATGCAGGTAAATAGAGATTTTTCAGAGGCTTGGCTATGTTTGTCCAGGTGTTGCAACAGAAACCATATCCTTGTCAAAATGGTCAATCATGATGCTGAATTTTACATCTCTGCTTCAGAGTCTTTGAAAGAAAGAAAAGGTCACCAGATTATTTTTTATATTGGTGAAACAAATTATTCTTTTACCTTATGCATGAAAATAGTTGGTCTGGTATGGCTGGATTTTTTTTTTCATTTTATCATTCATTTTCATACACATATGGGAAGTTGTTAAAGTTTGACAAAATTAAAAGCAATACTGAGTTTTTAATACAGAGTGCCAGGGAGTCTTCTCAGGAAATAGGTGGTGCAATGAACCCTACATATATTATGTCTACATTCCTACCTGTGCAGATTTGGAGGCTTTGCAATACAATTCTGCTGCAAACCCATTTTTTTAAAATTTAGATACTCTTTAAAAAATCTCCTTTATTCTATGGCTTGCACTGTCCTTATTTTCAGTGCATTTGAACTTTATTTTTTCCTTAAAATTCTCTTCTTTTTGTCGTCTTTCCTTCTGCAGTCACTGATTTTGTCTCTCCAACCTAAGAACCATTCAGGTGCTCATTTATATTCAAATTTCAGCACTCAGGCAGATGTCCAAAACAGACACTCTTTCTTGATGTGCCATCTCAAAGATCTCAAAGTGATGCTGGCTGATATGTGAGACCAGAGAACAAAGCAGAGGTTACCCACAAGCCCCCAAACTGTCTTCTGAAACAAAGAACATAGGAAGCGAAGAAATGTAGCTTGTTGAGCCAGTAAGAAACCCTTCTTTTGCCTTAGAAATGAAAAGGAAGAGGAAAAACTTGGTTTGGTTTGAAGAGCAGATACTCCTGAGGTGATAAGAGGAGCAATTTTTTTGAGTTAAACGTGAACAATTCCCACTGTAAACCAAAAGGACCTTGTCCTTGGAACAGGTCACTAAAACATCACATTAGGACAGAGGGAGCTTTTGAGCCAGGCATGCACCTGCCAGGGATTTGACCAGCTCTACTGTCAAAACCTCATGTTATTCCTGAAGTAACAAGTATAGTTTTATTTGACCATTAATTAAAGACCACTTCAAGTAGGTGACTGGATCTTGCCAACCAGAGAGTAGCAGATTCATGTAAGTTTCACTATATTGAATGTCTTCATTTCCTTTGCTTAATTTATGTAATGAAGTAACCTAATTCTGTACACACCCAAAACCAAACCTGCCTTTCTTAGGTGTTCTTTGTTTTTTCCCTCTGGTTTTTATTTTTTTTCTACAATGCTAATCCATGGTTTAGACAGACTGTGGGGCCCACCTACTGTGGAAAACTTTTCCCCGATATAATTGTTAACGGAGGCTCCAGCAGTTTGAGAGAAATGAAAACAAAACCTTATTATCCAATAAAGGATCGTTAAAAATTCAGCAGCTAACAGTTTTTGGCTGACAAAATTGTTGAACACACCAAGAAGCAGAAAGCAAAATTGGCTATTTTCTGATCACAGGCCTAATTAGAAATGAACGGCTTAACTGTACCATTATGTGCCAATGACTGTGACCTGCATGGTATTTTCATTTCTGAATCTCTTTATATAAAGAATTTCCTGTGAGATTTTGTTACTCTCTAAATGCCTTTGTACAGTATTGACTACAACTGAGGGCCAGGTTTTGTTAAAAGAAAATGTCTGGCTTTAATGGTGTGGAAGTTGAATGTACATATATATTTTTTATTGGGTCAGGTTCTAAGACTGGATATCCCAAAGCACCAGTCTTGTAGGTTTTGGTTTTTTTTTTACAAATTCATTTTTACAGCTTACAGCAGCCAGTTGAAAATAAGACAATAAAGGTTACGTGAGAATTGCAGGACTATAGGACTTCCTGCAGTCTACCTCAGGAACTGAAATGCTGCCCTGGCAGACTCAGTTGCCTCTCTGAGACCATACTCAGTGTAAAACAGAGCAGAATTGGGTTTTATGGGCTAGATTCCTTCTTATGTTAACTCCTCTGAAATCAACAGAATTTTTTAAAGAATGAATTTGAACCAGCCTGTTTAGTGTTTCTGCTCCAGAGGTCTAAATTACTGGAGTTTCATGATCAGTTGCCCCATTCCATTCCCTGTGTGAGCCTGAGACAAAGGTCTTGCTGAATAAAGCTTCATTAGATCACAGAGATATCATAAATAATTTAGCAGAGTTTATCATAATTGAAGGTTTCTTCTCACAAGGGGATCAAGCTGACCTGGGGTCAGAATTAATTCCCACCTCTGGAGACAATCAACTGCCAGATCAAGTTTAAGGTCTTTGGAAAGTCCTTATTCTGGAAGTGCATCCTGCTGGACTCTCCCCTATTCCGGCCAGGCATCCCAACTTCGCTCAGTGTTGAATCATGCCAAAAAGGAGGACTTGTACACATGGGAACTCAGGGCATTAGGAAAACTGCCTTTTTCATGTGGTTTGGTCTGGTGTTCTGTTTCTGAAAAAAAACCATCGATCTTAAATAGGCCCTCAGGTACACTGAAATTGTTGTTAATGGCTTATTTCACAATAGATGCTCCATAATTACTGAAATTACAGAATTAGAGCAACCATAGCAAAAATTATAGAAGTTGTAAAAAGGTAGAAAATGAGAAGTATTCTTTCACCAACTTTCAAAACTGAGCATTGTTGAGTTTCTTGCCTTGTTCATTCAAGTGTAATCTATGATTAACCCCCTTAAAGACTCCACACCTGTTATAGATTTCTGTCACAAAAATAAATTGCAGAATTTGATGATTCTGACCCAATAATGCAGCCTCCTCGTGTAATAGCATGGTATTACACTTATGTAACTAGAGAATGCCACCTCTTGCTGTATTGTAGTGCCCCCAAATCATAACACAAGTGGCAAACCCATGTATTTCTCTACATACCAGATATAGTACATAATAAGGCCCAGTTTTGTAGCTGCTCTGATACAAAAATAATCCAAACACTGAGGTGGCCCTGCTGTTGTCAGACAACTCACATGAGCAATGACAGTTATGTAAGTAACTTTTTTACATGGTCAAATCCCATGTACAGTTGTAATAGACAGTCATTACATTCAAGACAGTATTCCTTTTCACAGACGTTACACATGTAGCAGTTGCTGCTTCTTTCTTTTTTTGCCGCAGTTCAGGATTCAAGTTTATTGTGAGACTATTCTCCGTTATCTAACTGCAAAAAAAAAAAAATCATGAAATAGGTCAGGTACCATTGTTCATGCATACTCAAGGTGTCATGAAACTACATAACTTTGTGATCTCCTGTTTTATTAAGAGCCAGCTACTTTGTGTCTTTCATGACAAATTAAATTACAGTATACTTTGACTTTGGTCAAGCTCTAGCAGAGATCGGATAAAAAAGTTATTTGTTTCCTTTAAACAACTAAACAGAAATTTTTCTTTTAACCCTATTCTAAAGAACTATGTTGATAGAAAATGTGGAGTAAAGAGGGGATAGAAATCTATTGGTTACAGAGCTTGTATTGCCAGCTCAGGTGGCTTGGATGTCACCCTTATGGTCTTCTGATGTTACTTCAGAAAGATTGTACTGTCAGCAGGAAAATGGGTCTTTTTGAAAAGATTTTCTCCTTTACCAAAGGCATCTTATGAGATGTTAAGCTCATTAGGAAACCAGAAGAAAATCCAGCTGAACTTTTAAGTCTTTTTTTTTYTTTTTTTTTTTTTTTTYTTTTCCCTTTTTTTTTWWYTTTTWKTCATTAAGAATGTGAAAAGGGGCTTAGCTTTTTGAGCAGCTCCAGGGAAAGATGGGGAGGGGAAAAATGTTGAGATCTTATGACTACAGTTGTTAATATACAGCGGTGATACTATTCAAGCTGCGATAGTTAAAGGCCTGTCAGCGCTTCCATTTGAAACCCAGTCTTTTTGACGTTTATTTTTCCAAAAAGAAGTCCAGTGTTAGTTGAATTTTAGCATACATGAATGCATCCTGGGAGAGAATTCCCTTTGTGACATTTCAAATAGGTGGTTTGCATTGTACATGTTAGAAATAATTCAAAGTGTCCCAGCCAGAGACATATTTTTGCATTTGTATCCAGCTGTCAGCCATTTATTTGTGTGTATATTCATATATAGTGATCTATGAGAGTGTGTTTGTATGTATATGTGTGAGTATATATTGTCATACAACCTGCAAGAGGACTACCCTTATGCTTAAATGTTAATATAGGCCTGATCTTTCCACAGGTTAACAGAACCTTGCAGGATGAAGTCTTTACACCTGCTCAGTCAACAGGATGGAGATCCAGTTGTTCTCTTGCCTGGTCAAGCAAGCAGCCGTGTTTGGCACAGAAGTCCCAGTTTTAAGATTAAATTTTGCCTTTTGTGGTATAAAATGCTCTATGCAGACAGAGAGAGCAAGCATATTTTCCTTAAAAACCACATTGATATGATAAAGGAGCAAGATTCTTTCAAGAAGAAGGGAAGGAATGGATCCATACCTATATTCTCAGGTGCAGGCAGTGAATGGGGAGAAGAATACTTAGAATTGCTGTTGTTCTTCATTTTTGCAGAACAATTTAATTTACTAATTGTTCCTTTACTAAACATTATGCTTAGATATGTAGAAAGCTATTTTTTCCATTTTACAAAAGAAAATACTGAGACAGGGTAAATGACACATTGTGTCAAACAAGGAGCTAGAATCTTGTCACTCATCAACTTATGTTCTTCCATACCTACTAGGTGATTTCTACTGACCTTGAAAAGTTAAACTGTGTTGGTAATGATGTAGATTGGTGAAATATTAGAGAGTGTTCCAATTGCATTTTGAGAATGACGCGCCTTGCGTGGTTAAGAGGTGTATTGTGATGCAGAAGATGTTTCACTACCTTGTCAGGAGCAAGAGCCTTTGTGAAAGGCCTCACACTCCATCTACTCTTTTGATTCTTGAAAAATTATAGAAAATGCAAATAAGTATATCAGACCTGTTACAGAAATCATGATTTTCTGCTTGTTCAGAGAAGTGCTATTCAGAGCTCTCTGGGTCTTTGCCATGTCATTTGCTTTCTTTGCAGATAGGTAGTTCCTGTTTTTCCTTTTGCTTTGTGTGGCAAGAGGGAAGTGAAGTCCATCTTGTGAGAGAGTAATAGAGTATAATTTAAGAATTTGCCTTATCACTCATTACTGCCATTGGAAGCTTCAAGAGAGTACACGTATCTGAGACCATGTGGCTCCAAACGAGATTCACTGGGAATGGAAGCAAGACTAAGGCCAACATGTTTCCTCAGGAAATAATAGGTGGTTAAGAGGTTCTCTAGGGAGGGAGAGATCATACATAGCAGTAATGGATGCAGATACTTGCCAGAAAACAGTATCTTTGAACCAGGAAAGGGACAGGACCACTATCCACAACCATAGAGAGTGGTGAGGCATGCAGGAACCACAACAGAAGCTTACTGCCAAGGGATTTGCAGACGTGGGACCGAAAGTATGGTGGTCCAAGGGTGAGGTAAGAAAGACTGTTTCCACCCATTGTGATGGAACTATGGAGACAGGGTCTGTACAAGGTAACCCTCTGGGATTTTCTTTTCCTGTGCAAGGCTTGGGTTGTAATGTATATATGAATAACACAAGCACCAGAGTCTGGAAAGATAATGTAGTGTGTGTTATTTCCATCAGAATGGAAATGATGAGAACTGAAAGATAGCTGCTTGCCTCATCATGGGAGGTTAATTTTTATTTTGTTTGAGCCTGTTTGCTCATTTTGAACCTTTTAAATATATCCCGCTATCCATCTGTCCTTTTAAATGAATGTCTTGTCAAAATGGATCTCTTGTATTTTCATGATTTTTTTCCATGGAAATTACATAAATCCATGCTCCTCTAGTTTGGATATCATACATTTTTATCATAATGTCATAGTGTGTAAGGACAAAAAAGGCCATAGATCATTGAATCTGATCTTATATAAATACTGCAGTTTGCCCACTTATCCCTGTCTGCGATTTAAATTGAGATTTGGCCAAACTTATGTTCCAGAAAGCCATTGAATCTTGATCTGAGGAACTGGAGAAGTTATCAATGTATTTATTTCCAAGTTTGGTCCAACTGTTAATAACTCCCACAGTTAAACACTGGTGCCTAATGATACTCATTTTTTGATTCAGCTTTTCTGAGACCCACTTGCAGAGCTAGGAATTTGAACAAGAGGTGCTTTTCTGTTCAGCATTCRTGACACTGGTCTCCAGATTTGTTATAAAAAATGCTATGTCATGTTTGTATGCTGGGGGTACAGAATATTTTAGATAGGCCGTGAAACAAGGAAAAAAAGGAAAGTCTCTTGTAACACAAAATGTTGCAACACAAGTAGTCTGATTATAGAAAGGGCAGTGACTTCGTGTCTATGACCCTGTGGAGAATCCTGTCTAATGCAGACTGTCTTATTTGCTATGGTAATACTATATAACTTTTCTGCTTTTCTTGTCCACCTGATGGGGAATCTCGGTGTGAGAGGTAAACAAATTGAAGGCAGCATGCTATGTCAATGCACAAGTGAGACCGCAAGAATAAAGCCAAAGTTTATGACTAAAAATAGCCTTCAACTGTTGAGAGAGTTAAAGACATTCCTAGCCACAAACATGCGCTCATATACTTCCTCTATTAGCAAAGGTTTTAAATACATGCTAAAATACTGATACTAGGGCTATATCAGTGCCTTCAAAAGCAGAGATATAGCATGTAACTGTGTTTCAGGCCTTCAGGTGAGATGAAAGGATATAGGCCATTCACCTGAGTAATACAATTTCACTTAAAATTAATATCAACCTTAAAAGACAGTATTTAGGCAACAGATGTTTCTAGTTTACTTATTACTTGTTAGAATTATGTTAGAATTCATCCAATATAATAGTGGCATGGTATAAAGGCAAATTAATTTTAATTAAATTTTAACTCTGGGCTAAGAGCTACAGGTAAGAAATAGTTGTCTAATGGTGTTTTCCTTTCCTGTACAGTGATGGCCACTTTGCAACCTATCTTGCAAAGATAGGTCTTGTTGCTTATTCTCTCCTTATATCCTCTTTCCTACATTCCCCCTGTATAAAAGGAAATAGAGAGAGATCTTTTACTCTCTGGAGATTTCGCAGTACGTCTCGTGGGCAGTGAACACGTGAAAACCCTTGAGCACCAATGTTTTACATATAGCCCCGACAGCAGTAATTGGGTCCTTTATTCTCACAGTTGCTGTTGCAGTGGAGGAAGGAATTGTCTGGCATTCCTATAGCAGCCTGAAAACTTGCTCCTCGAGCTGCAAGTGACCCATGGTGTGAGGTAATGGGAAGACAGCCAAACTTAAACAGTTTTTATTTGGATTCAGTTGAATGCCAGGTGAAGATTCAGGCTGGCTTCTTTTTTTTTTTTTTTGTCCCAAATATTTCTCTCAGCCCAAGATGAGAAGCAACGTCTCATACTCCATGGTTCCTTTTTCTTCCCCACAGCAGCATATTTTAAAGATGGAAATTCAGCTATCTGTATTTCCTTACTTTTGTCAGTTTGGGTCATAGCCTTAATGTTACTTAAACAGTTTCTTTAAAGTAATGGAGCCCTTAATATAGACTTAATAAAGCAATGTAAGGCAGTTTGGATTTCCTTCTGTCTAAGGTTCAGAGGCCTTTATCTGAATAATACATTAGATATACTTTTATTCACTGGTGAGGCTTCGTAACAGGAAAAACTTTGAAGGGAACGTCTATCCTATCATTAAATTGATAATAGACATGTTCTTTACTTTTTATCCCTTTTGTAGCACATCTTTTACCTCTGACAGGTTTCTCTAGGAATTAAACAGGGACCATAGGATACTTTTACCAGCATATAACAATGTGGCGTCCTAACTTGTTGCAATCATAAATAACTGTGGTGAGGAAAACCTTATCAAAAGGTTCTTTGATACTTGCATGTTACTTGTATTGTTATTACATACAGTGCTGTAATGTAAAGTAGAATATTGTTTTAATATTTTTTTTCAGTGTAAGAGGGATACATAAACATAGGTTCATTTTAAGGTTTAATTCAAAATTGCTTCTATGAAATGTATGTTGATATACTATAACAAATTCGGATTCAATAACAAATTCGGATTCAGTGATACCTATATAACTAATCTTTTTTTTTCCCCTGCRTTGAATATCTGTGTGCCTTCATTTGAAAATAGAAGACTTTTAAATGGGTTTTAATATGCCAAAATACGTTAATGTTTCCAACATATGTATAACAAAGAAAACAAATGCAACTGTTTCACCCAGAATGCCATACTCTGTATCTTGTTTTCTTTTGTATATGTATGTAATCCCAGGCTTAGAGATCTTGCAAAGATCCACCAAACTGCCTATTAATTGTTAACAACTTCTGCTAACCAGTTTATGCTGTTGGAGAAAAGTGAGAATGGCTTGGCTTTCCTTGTTTGTATTCATAACCCATTTTCCCTATTCAATCTATGTTCAGCTTTTCTACTTCTCAGTAAACCCTCTAGCAAAGCTGTTTCAAATGAAGATCTGCATAAAATTCTGGACAAAGTTGTAAACAGTGTTTTTGTTAAACATTTCAGACCAAATTGTCACCTGGTGTAGACCAAAACAACTTCAACTTCAGTAAGCTGTTTTGTGTTTGCCATAAAATCTGTCCTAAAAGGCCTAATGAAAGCGAATATCTGGTTCTTCTGGTTGTATCTTAGCACTCTTAACACATGCATCAAAGTAAAAGAGAACTAAATATGAAAAAAGAGTGTAAGGACTGGTCCAAATTCCTTGTCCAATCATTCTCTAGAGGCAAAGAAGGCAAGAGGAGATATCTGGATATTTCCAGGTTCCACCTGTGATAGTAACAAATTCTTGCATGGCTTTCAGTGAGCAAAAGAAATTTTGCAAGAACCTCTCTCTGCGAAATGGCTGATTCATGCTTTTTGTCATTCAAATGGTAAAATCTTTAGGGTTCATTATATTAATATAAACCCAGAATAGCTTGACAAAAATGTATGGAAATATACTTGATTTGCAATAGGATAGGCAATTCTGAACAACACTTCATGTCATTTATAGATCTATATTATCATCGGAACTGAATCTGAACTGTGATAAGAAGTGTTTTGAGCTAAATCGTATACTACTGCAAATCCAAATTGGAGTGAACAATGTTTTGTGAAAGCTAATGTTGCTATTTTTGGAAAAATGACAATTCTTATTCAGTTTTTAAAAAGAACATAATTTGCCATAACTTATGGTTAAAAATTAGCAAAAATACTACAGTTCTTTCTGTGCTGAGCAGTAACTCCAGTTATTTGTAAAGTTAAGTTGAAAAAAACCAAGCACATTAATTCAAGTAATGTATATCAGCTGCCTTATTCTTTTCTATTTCAGTTATAACATGAAATGAATGACATTATTAACTGCAAATGATCAGATTGTGTTGACCCCAGCATGCATCATTTTGGTTTTGTTATTGTTTGTATGTATTTGTAGCTTTGCGTAGTGGACTCAATAGTTTTTATCAATTGCAGCTCCATRCTGAAATGCATAAGGCAGCAATGGACTTACTAATTAAATTAATACATCTTATTGCTTCTGGCTAAATGCTTTGCAAAAATTTGGCCCTTTAGTTTGGTATTCCTGTAGATGCCATATAGTTCTTGTAAAAAATGTTCAATCAGAGGGATCCATGAGAACCAGCTATGAAAAAACCTGATATATACCCTTTTGCAGTTCATCATGTAGCAAGAAGTGAGAATATATCTCCCAAAAGCTAGGAATACACATTAGTCTGCGAGCCTCTATCTTTCCATGTGTAATGAATAATTTCTTTCTGCTTTTAAAAATTATCTTTGAACTTTAAATAAAATTATTTTATTGGATATATCATATTAAAGTAATTTAATCATTTCATTTTTCTGTTTTGATCAGTTCCCTTCTTTTAACTCAATAGAACTTTTATAATTCAAACAGAAGTGTTTCTAGAACTGATGTTGACACTACATTTAGCAACTAACTTTTTTCCAAGGAAATTATTAGTGAAGGAAACTGAAGGTGAAATGGGCTATTATTGATTTCAAAGGCAATGAGCTTGATTATTTTCTTTAGTCTTAAATTTGAGCCAGCTACCTTAATAACGTCACTAATTTTACAGCAGATTCATAAACATATATTGGGATGGGAAAGTTCACAGTCTCTTATATATTGCGTGAATGGACTTCCCAGGTATCTAGAAAACATTATTAACCTTTAGCGTTTCAGCTGCAAACCTAAAGCTAACAAAAATATTGAACTGATTGCAAGAGAGCAGTTTTGAAATAAGTGGATTAGCTAAGGCAGAAAGGGGACTGGGAATATAGAAAGCTATACTCTCCTTGCAGATCTCCCTACTTTGTGAATCAGAGGAAGCTGAACTCATCTGAGATATGAAAATGAGATACAAGAAAAACAACGTGGCTGTACTGGAGTATATTGCTGAACTGTTCAGTACTTCCTGATGAATGAGGCTATTATTCTGGGAGTTCATGACAAAAAGTCCTTCCTTTGTTGACAAGGGGACTTTTTGTTGAAAATTCATATTCAGATATACAAAAAAAAAAGTTGGCCAGCTGATGCTTGGCTTGTCAGTAGGGAATAACTTTTGATCATGGTGTGGATAAGATCTGTCTGACACCCAGTCCCTCTGGGAAAGAATATATTTATTCAAACAGAAGACTGAGTTTTCTGGAAGAATCATTTAGACAAAGCCCTTTAAACATGCCACTCCAAGGGATCCTGCTCTCTACCCCCTCAGTCTGCAGCACTGAACTCCCGAGTACTAGTGAACATAGTAATGCGTTGACGACATGTCAGAGGGGTTAATTTTGCAACCATACAGGGCCAGGAGTTCTCAATACAGCTGAACAGATAAAATGCCCATTGAAATAATGTGGAAACACTGAAATTCCAGAATCCGATTCTTGGTACATTACAATAGTGGAAGTGATGATAATATTAAAAAACAGGGGAACCAGGTTCCCTCATTCCCATGTCAAGGAATATATTTGACTTTTCTGGTGTGCTGCTAAGTTTTCTGTCACTTGCATAATCACCAAAAGCATGTGTCAGTTCTTAGCGTGTTAATATCACTAAATCTGGATGGGATTCTGGGAGAGAAAAATAGGGACCTTCCTGATCACAGGAATTTTTCGCTACTACATGACAAAAGAGTTGCTTCAAGTACCAACAGTGTCTCACGGATCTAGTAGGAAATTTTAGATAGTTTAACTATAGCAGGAGTTAATGCCTGTTTCCCCTATGTTTTTCTGCTTCTAATGCATCATAAATATTAACTTTCACTCAGCAGTGGAAGTTTCTGCACTGTAAAGTCTCTTGTGACTGAAACTTTGCAAGTTCAGTCTCAAACTAAACAACTGAGCACAGTTAACTATTTTACAGTTATATGAAGCATGTGGGCTCATTTAAACTTTGTGTTCATTTAAATGGTTGAAGATAGAAACTTGGCTTAGCTTTTCATCCGTGAAGGAAAAACAAATACAAATATGGAAAACAATGTTTTTTTCAAAACTAGGAGCTATCTGCATTTTTGCATATTGTTGTTAGTTTACTATACTTTTTTTCAGTGTTTTTTAAAGCTTGTGTTGAAAATACTTTTATACCAAAAAAAGAATGTTTTTTACAGTATTTCTAGTTATGCAGGCATTTATTAGACACTCCCTTAATTGGAGAAGCAGTAGTTAACAATTTATGTTACTGACCCTTAAGTTAAAACTGAGTTAATTACATCGACCTTATTAATAAGTCAAGTAAAGAGAGCTCAGTAAAACCTTTTTATTTAAAGAACAAATCTTTCCTTTTGTTTTACTCTCCTGTAGACCACAGAGCTTTGCTTTATGTGGCTTTCTGTTTCTCAAGGACATTTGAGATAGGGAGACCACCGCAAAAAAATCAGTGTCACTTTAGGACAGATCATTTCTCTTTGCTGCAACTTCAGCAGCACTTTTTCCTGTCTTATTTGCTTTTCAGAGAGGGAAAGAAAAGCTTTTTCTTTTTTTTTTTTTCCATTCTTCACAGTTATTTAGTGATCACAGGAAGTTTAAAATTTATGGGGAATGCAAGATTACCTGTTAAATCCATACTTAGGTGGAGTATGAAGCCCTAGTTCTTAGAATTTCTTTGCTATTAAATACCTCATTATTTAATTGTAATGTATATGGCTTTTAGGCCGTACTCACACATTGTTTTTACTTCCAGATTTTGCTCTGTGACCTGGGGCAAATCACTTAACCTCTCTGTGCTCCCACTTACTCATCTGCAAAATGGGCAAAATAGAATTAACCTAATAAAGATTCACATTTGTCTTGTGCATTATCGTTAATGGGGATGTGAATCATAATGGTGGAGTGCTTTGATGTCCCCAGATGATGCTGTAATCATGAAACTATTATTTTGTATTTAGGCAAAATAGCTGAGAATGGATCTGCATAAATTATGCAGGAATAAACTATACATCTAAATAATTGCATGCAGTTGTTAAGCTGCTAGTGGCCCATGGAGAGATTTGTGAAGCTGTTCCTATGTGTAGATCCCTCACAGCTTGCTTCTTGCTGAGTTTGGCAGTTCCGCCTAACGGTTTTATATTAATAGGACCTAAATCAGACCTAAACTTCTTTTGTTCCTCATCATTGATTTTCTTTAGCAGCATTAAAAAGTTTTCAATTTATCCCATTTGGAAATAGACCCATGGTGGGGTAAAGGGCCAGAAGGAAAGGGCAGTGTGATTTGAGGAGGGGACAGCAGCAAGAAGGATCATGTGAACCTCCTGAGAGGTGTTTGGCACCTTGCTGAGGGGCTGGGGAGGACACGGCGACCTCCCACTGGCATCGGGCTGTTCCATTCCTCCTGCGCACACTGCTACAGCTGAAAGCCTTCCCCACCTCCGCTTTATTTCCATGCACATTCAGACACAAAGGAGGGAGGGATGGGAGAGAGGCAGGCTTTCAACTTACCCACTTGAGATGAGAAAGGGGGAGCAACCAACCATCATTAAAAGGATCAGGGCTCAAGTATTGCTAACCTACAATCATACCATGACAATTGAGAGACATCCTTCTTTCCTTCCCCTACCAGGACAATAATTAATATTCTCACTTATTCCTTAGGCAAATACCATTCTTCCATCTTGCCAAACAAATCAATCAGTAACATATAGCCAGAGGGTTAATATTAGTAAAATAATGAGGAATATCCAGATTACCTTGAAGCCTTCCCATCTCTACAGTTCGTCGCTTGTGCTTTTACACGAGAAACTTGTTTTCTCTAACTGACCAAGATAATAACCAGACTGAGGCTATTGGTAGAAAGTAAACAATATGCAAGTAGCACCTTGGCTTGTGTAATTCTGTTTTTGTGTGAGTTACTTGCAAACCGCTTGCAATAGAAAATTTCCAGTGTGTAGTTATGGAATAGGATGGTAGGGGATTAGGTTGGTAGGCATGGAAGTGAAAGTTACTATGTCCATCCTCTGGATTCAGCCCAGCAGCAGTGACAATTCCAGTCCTGAGAGATGCCTATCTGTTCCTAAATTTTCCAGTAGTGGAGTCCCTTCAACTTCTCCAGGCAATCTGTTCTCAGTTATTCACTATCCAGTCCTTAGAAAGGTTGTCTTAATATTTAATATCTGATTATTTATTTTTGGTTATGTCATTCATTATGTTTAAGGTCTGTCTGGCACAGAAACATGCTTCAACAGAAGCCTGAGCTCTGGCCAGGTACTATATCAAAGAAACATAGAGAAAGATAAATGCATCTAATCACCTGATTAGGAAGCAGGTACTTATACACCACTGACTTCAGCAGGAGTTTAGTGCTTCAGCTTCTAAATACCTTTCTGAATTGGACCATAATTATTAACTGAGTTGATTGCCACTAGTCATGATTTTAAAATCACATTCAGTATCTAGTCTGCAATATTTGTGGAAAACTGTTCTAACTTAGGAAATGTCCTCGATAGAAAGCTTTTCGCTGAGCTATTGAAAGAGGAAAGGTGGCAGGGTGACGTCATCCAAAGTACTTTTTTCCATTGGAATGAACCAATAAACAAAACTTTGGGGCCTTTGCTTAATCCTATGAATTTAAGAATATCAATTCTCTTCATAAGGGCCTTCCTTTCTGGAGTGAATTCTGAAGGGAATGAAGGATGCTCTGGTGGCATTAACACTCACTGCAGGAAAGCACCTTAAAAGTGGAGGGCGAAGAGTGGGAAATGATACAAAAAGCCCCAAATATCATAAGGAAACAAAATACACTTTCATGTGAACGTTTCTTCCTTGTTTGAGAGAGACAAGGATAAGGTACATTGGCCACAGCTCATCTCTCACTTTTAATTCAATAAATCCTCCCCCTCCTCCTTCTCCTCCTCCTCCAATGACCTGAAGGTACCACCTGGACAGAATTCTCCACTTCTCATTGTGAGAATTGTTGCTCCATGCTGATATTTTCCACTTTGRGACTCTGTAAGCTCCTACAGAGAGCTCTAGGGATAGTAAAAGCACCTGACAGGAGCAAAATCTGCTGCCCTCCATTTCTAAGTGAGCACCACCTCCAAACTTAGCTGTTGCCCTTTCACTTCGCTGTTTCTTAGTGTCCTGACAGCAATCAGTGAAGGAGTTTCCTGCAATAGCTGAGCATCATGAGCTTATGTTATGTGTTTCTAACCTATAATATACTTTGAAGAAGAAATCCTTGATGTGCAAGTTTGAGTCACTGTCAGCTGCGCTGCCAGAGAGGTAGCCTGCTTCCAGGCATTGCTTCACTGCTGATGAGTCTTGTGTTTCTCCTCTCAAAGCTGGGACCTTTGCCACATGCTGAATTCCTCATGGTCCCAGCTACACAGAGGGCAATGCTTTTTCATAAAGATACCGATAGAAATGTTGTGAGACTCTTTATTACCATTAGGTTATAGTCTGGAGTCATTCTGGGTCTCAGGAGTGTGAATCCACATCAGATGAGGGAATCCTTCAGGTTCTCCTCCAAAATAGTAGCTATAGTTATGCATTAAAATGTCATGAACATAAGCAAGGTCTTATTCTTGTGTTCGCTGTCAGATGAAAAGCCTGTGTGTATTTCAATCACAACACTTCCTTTTTCACTTAAAAAGACCCTGGACAATAGTGCTGTTGAAAAGATTAGACTAAAATGACTGCTGCTTTACCTTTCTCAAAGCTGGACATATACCACTGTTCATTATGTCCTCTACAAGAACATCTTATGCATTTTACCATGTTAACACCTTGCGTTACTTGCTGGCCCAGCAGAAACATTTTCTGCTGAGCATTTGTGAAGTCCTGTGATAATGAAAAACAAAATTTCTGTTCAGCCACTCAGTAATACAAAATCTGTTTCTGAAGTAGAGATGTGTAGGCCTCAGTTACCTTCAACAAAAGTGCATCCATTTAGCATGTTCTTCCTTATTCTGTAATAAAAGCAGAAGTGCTTCTGCCACACATTTAATTGATGAAACTTTTGGGCTTATAAAAAATCTTTGCATGTTCTATTTGAAGTACAAACTACCTAAGCCAAATCCATAACTTCCAGCAAGGAAAATGTAATTGTTAATTGATATTGCCATATGGCTTGTCAATCTTAAATTTATTGTTTTTTTTTTTTAACCAACTCTTTAAAATGTTGGAAGAGTGTGTGACAGAGAGTATGAGAGAGAGGGTATCAGGTTAATAACCGTCATTCCACAATGAAAAATAATTCCTGTTAAAAAGAGTAGCTGGTTTCCTAATGCCTCTGAATATATTTGTTAATGTACTTTTAAAAGTACCTGGAATCCCAAGATATCTCTACTTCTATCATTTGTTCCAAGAAAGCACACTATTCTTTTGATGATAAATTTTCTGACTATCAGTTTCAAATCACGTGAATTGCTGATGCCTGCCAGTTTACCTGTTACTTAAGGAAATGTATTCAGTGATGATGGAAAGACACATCTGGAGAAGGGAGACAATTAAAACTTGTTCTTCTCTTTCCATCCTTTTGCATTTCTCCCCACCCTGTTTCACACTCAAAACTGCTTCTTTGTTTTCCACTCCAAAAGGGCATCTCTCTCTCAAATCTACCTCACTGTCTGTTGAACAAAAAGCATATTTTCATGCATAAGCAATGGATCCCAGAGTGTCTCTCTGAGAATTAGTACATTATTAGAACATCATAAAGGTCTCTGTAACTGCAATTCTGCCTTGACTGAGTCCTGGACTGTCCACGCTACATTGTGCTGTAGCTATTTGCAGTAATGTACCTTTTAAGGGAAAAAACACAAAAAATTGTCTTTAGTAGTGAGTTGAAAGAGGAACCTAAGGCAGTACCAACCAGACCTTCCTCTTTTCTAAGCTGTGGCAATTAGAAACAGAGAAGTAGACAGGTCGCTGACACTCCTTCCATGTGCAATAGCTAAAATCTCTCCTTGGATGCAGATTCTACTTGTCCACAGTAATCTCAAGTGCTGGTTGGAAGTGAGTTGAACCAGAAATAGAAAGTAAAAATAGGAATGAGGTAGTCCATCTGCTGAAAATTATATCCATTCTCGCATGATGTAACTCAGATGGAGGAATTTGTTTCTTCTTTTTCTCTCGCACATTTAACTTTTGACTCCACTGTTCTGTTTGGTTGCATTCTGTTCTGTTCAAGGAATGCAAATATCTTCTTCTTTCTGGAAATACAGGCTTCACAGGGCTGCCCCATAGCAATGATTATCATCTCTTTTTTCAAGTTATTACAGTCTTTGTGCAATGCTTTTATGTTTGATGTGTTTTGACTGGCACAGGTTAAAGCTTAAGCTGTATCCCTGCAATACTCTACCTGTAAGAACAACATTTTTTGTTGATGTATTATAGCTAAGCATTTCAAAAAACGATGTGACCTATCTTTTCCCCAGCACAAATATACAATACACATACCACTCCTGAAAAAAGAAGCCTTTTTTTTTTTTCCAATGCTGTAACATAAATGGTCTCCATGTTGTGATGATGGACTAGTTTTCGTCTCCACCATGTGTGTACAAACAGCCCACTCCTCCAAAGCTCTGCTTTATTTACACAGTGCAGTGAAAAGCAGGGTTTTTTTAGCTGGGGAGCGCTGAAATGCTGGTAGGATTTCTACTGTCCAAACTACTGAAATGGTCTTCTGGGAGATACAGGCCTTTCAGCTTACTCGAAAGAGGAGCAAGGGCTAGACATCCAGTGTTATGGCTGTTGATCTTTCCAGAGGCAATAGGTTCAAACAGGATTGCAATACAGTTTGCCTAGGAAAGTCTGGGTTTGTTGAGATCCAAAGATCTGAAGCACTAGTTTCTTCCCCTGGTGGGCATAAGAACTGTGCAAGTGATTGTCTGTTGAGGTATGTGGTTTGTTTTCAAACAGCTTAAGTCAACTGTGGAAGGAGGGGTAAATCTTTACAGCTATTTTCCTTTAGTATATTTGAATGTATATGTAAATGTGCAAACCTCAGGAATTTGAGAGAAGCTCTTTCATTAAAGCAAATCCTATTAAATTTATCCCTCTTTTTCCCCTTCGTTACTTTTCAGTGTTCTTTTCTATCCCAAGGAGGATACTCTGTATCTCTTGTGGAAACAGTGCTGCAGGACTGCAGAGGAAAAACTGGACATCACTGAAGAAGGCAGATGAGGTAATTAGGTCTGGAATAAAAAATGCATGTTTTGGGTATTACTCTAATGCTTTCACCAACTACTCTCCCCTCCCTCCTGAACTCAGGCAAGCCAGTGACATATATGCTTGCTATAATTATGAAGCTTCATTATTTCCTATACCACAATGTCTGCTTTTTGTTTTTATAAGTGCTTGGCATAATCCTTTTTTGTAAATGCCAAGAACAATGCCAATTAGCCTGTGGGTAATGGGGATCAACTGCAGCAGAAAGAAGTCAAGTCTGAAGTCATACAGCTGTTTGTGCACCTCCTGCTTTGCCTTGTGCAGATCTGTGCGGAGTTGTCCAATGCCTCCATCCTGATGAGCAATAATCTACCAAACTCTCCATAACTGACCAAAAGGAGAACATCTAATTATCTCGCAGAATCAGAGGTATGATATATGCATGTGTATATGTAGCCCACATTTTGCAGCCTGGAGACACACAGAGTATATATCATCAAGCTGTTTTCTACCCTTTTCAGTACTGGCTGGCATTTGCTGAATGGAAAGTTTAAAATGCACTCTTCCAAGTAGGACAACCACAAAGCAGTTTATTTCTGCAGCAAGTATTTTTGGAAATAGAGCCCTTCCCTTTCACATTCCTTATGTTAATGTTCTTTAAACACCAGTTTAAACGCATATTGCCACTGGCTCCTCCTCTTAATTAAACTTCCAGCATTTCTAGGCAATGTGCTACTCTTCCCTTACTGTGTGCCACACATTCTTGTATCAGACATTTGTACCCTTACTGGAACAGTCTGCTTGCTCCAGAATTATCTGGCAGTCCTGCATCAGTCTATTTATTCCATCACATGATTGTTTTAGTGTTGTTTGAAGCACTATTTTGGAGCCAGACATAATCGTATTATACAGTTCCTCACCTTATTAACTGACAGAGAACTGTTCCCCATTAGACAATTGATCCTGGGCAGATGAAGCCATTAAAAACAGTACTAATTAGCTGAAGAGTGGAGACAGTAATACAGGCTGCATCACTTCCTTTCATGCTTAGGGAAGTTCATGTTCCAGACAAATAATAATTGATATGTAGTCTTCCTTAATTGTGGTTGTTAACAGCCAGTATTATAATGACAGGCTGACAATCTCTGTCTAGCCTATTGTATGTTTATTTCTGAATCCAAGAACCACTGAATAACATTTTTGGTTTAACTCGAACTTCATAGAATATACTTTAAATGTCAATGTAATGAGAGTTGGGCAACTAACCTTAACTTATGACTTATTCCTTACATGTCTCCAGGTGTCAGCTGTTTGTCTTGGAAGACTGGGTGCCCATAATTACATGGAATTATGGCATGATATATTAGAATAAAATAAACAGATGGTTTGAATGGGAATCCAAAAAGTACTGCATTAGATCCATAAGCAGGAATGCTAGGCATCTAACTAAATTTCAGTCTACTAACTATAGCCTATAGGGTAAGAAAATCATATAGTCTTTAAACAAAAGAATGCTTTGATTTTCTCCTCCAAAAATGTGTTCTATTTTTAAAAATCTACATGCATATATGCACATGTGTATGTGTGCATGTGTATGCATATGCAATGTATTTATTACAGGAAGTTGGTAGCACTCTTTATAGTTTAGTTTGTAAAAACATGTTCATTGTTATCCTCTATCTTGACTCATAACCATCCAAAATATTTCCTTCTGAGTTAAAAATCCTAGGTTCAGCGTGATTTTTTTTCCTTCAGGTACTCTGACCAAATACTCAGCTATCCTAGAATTCAACAAGCTAGAAAAAAAATCACAGTAAAAGCAGAAAACCTAGTTTCAGCAAAAAGAATTAACATCTGAAACAGTAAGCATTAAATGTCTTTAGTTGATGTGATAAAATTGCTTTTGATATTTAACAGAGTTATAGCCATTTTAAAACTGGGTTGAACTTCAAAACCTTTTTTTTCCTTTTCCAGCTGGTTTCTTTAAAAGAAAAGGAACCAAAAAAATATAAATCCTACTCCAAGAAAATTAAATGCAATCAAAATAATATCTGAGAGAGATTAAAAGATGACAGATATTGAAATTCTAAATGTTACAGCTCTGACAATAACTAACTAAATATATTGGGTTTCTCACCATTTCCTTTGTTGTCCCTCTACTTACTGCTCTTCTGTTATCAAAACGTCCTGTATTTTGGGGGTTTGGGGGAGGAAGTTTGTGGTTTCAGAATAGTGTTCTGAGTTAGTCGATTTGGATTTTATTGCTGACTGTGAGATCTTGCATAGGTCACTGACAGCCAAATCCCCCTTGCTTTATTTATTTGGATAGTCAGTCCTATTAAAGCCCGTCAATGAAATTCTGGCCACACTGAAGTCAGTGGCAAGACTCCAATTAACTTTAAGGGAATGAGGATTTTCTGTTAAGATTCTAGCCTTTTATATATATCTAAATAAGCAGGTAAGCATAGTCCCATCTTGCTCTTCAAGACGAAGTTTACAATTCACGTTGCCAGTATTCAGACAGACGGAAAATGACAACTTCATCACAGTCTACAGATTTCAAGGAGGGGAAGAGCTTGACCCTCTTTAGCATCTTGGCATGTCTCAGGCTCTCATTCATATGGTCTTAATGGTTCAGGCACTTGAAGGGAGGGTGCAAACTTTCTATTATACAGACATCAACAGATTCTACAGTAATGTGAGTTTCTCATCTCTTTAATTAATTCAGCACTTCTTTGAGAACCTTAACACTTTCATTTTTTTACCTCTCTATTATTACTTTTTCCTGCTGTTCATCACATAACTACATCCTTTAATTCAGTGAGAGTTTTGTGTGAGTCAAAAAAGGCAAATTGGGCCCTTTAACTCAACAAAATCACTGTGATTTTGCATCAAGTGTACAAACCCCATTGAAGTCACTGGTGTGACTTTGACTTTAGTGGCTTTTGGATTAGGCTCATACGAACTTAAGATGCTATTGGCAGAAATAGCTCAGCAGTGAACAGGGAGAGAGAATATGTGGGGGCAAGAACAATAATTTATGATACTCTCCTACAACACAGGTGGTTGTGATGATTGGATGCATCCAGGGTCCTTTTGCCTTTTAGTACTGCAGTCATGCTCACTAAAATGGGTGAGCCATAGAGAGTTGTACTAATTTCTTTTTCTTTTTTCTTTGGAGGATGCTGCACAGAAATATTTTGGAGAGAAAATGGGAAGGGTGCCTGTACATGCATATAGTCACACATACGTGGCCATAAGAAACAATTCTTTACTGATTTGGGCTCCGATGGGGTCAAAAATCTCCTCTGATTTTGATGGTATTTCAGAGAGGTCCTTTGTCCTTCAAATGGGTAAATGGCTCTAGAAGGAGTGAGTTTGTGCACTGTGTATATTCACATGTAAGACACTTTTCTATTTTTGAGCACTAAATCCAACTTTCTCAATGTCCAATTTTTCTGTTTTATTTATGCCATTTAGGTTGTTCAAATTAAACCAAATATTATATGGAAAACTGCTGGAATCAAATTAAAAGTTGCAGCAATCTAGTGCAAGCTCCTCACAGGCCAAAGCACAGGGACCTTGTGATTCAAGAAAATGGAAGATAATTGAAATCTCACCTGATGTATGTTCAAATTAGGGAATAGTTCTGACTCCTAACTAAACAGGAAATATGGTGTCAAATATATTAATTCAAAAACCCTACATAACTAATGAGTTAAGCTGTATAAGACATGAAAGTCCCTTTTTACAAAAAGGACTGGAGAAGGATGCGGAAGCAAGAGAAGATGGTTTCTGAAGCACAGGTAGAAGAGCAGTGTGTCTGCCATGGTAAACAGTTACCTGAGTTCATGTTTGTTTATAAAGAACACGTGCTACTTTTTTGCAATGGTCAAATTTTAAAAGAAATTAATAAAACCCAGGAAAAATATTTGACTGTAGTAAGGTTGGTAATGCATAAATATCTTTTTATCTATATCTATACTTATGTTCATATGAGAGCAAAACTAGATGTACAATTTGCTGTGAAATATTAATAGTATTAGTAGTAGTAATATTAAATAATAATACAAAGACTTTAGTAAGCTTTCTGGATCAGATGCTGTAAGTCATGGTAGCATCATTAAGGTCACAGAAACAACACTGGTTTATACATCTAAAAATTGACCTATTGGCAGAAATTGACCATTAGAAGAAGCCTTTGCTATGTTTTAATGTATATTCATTGTCTTTCCACCATCCCTTATAATTACACTTTCTCTGATGGAAAGATCAGGGAGGAAAGAATGCAGAGAACTCTGAGTTTTTACAACCTGAAAAAAATAGAAGGGAAATGACTCAATGTAACTGAAATGTTTTCCCAATGACAAGGGTCACAAAAACCTCAGACTTCTGTCTGATATATGGTCTCACTGTCTGGGTCGAACTTGTAGGGTTAGTTATTTCTTTGGAGGAAGCTCATTGATTTGACTTTCCCTCAAGATTTTCTCAAATGTGGTTCTATGTTGTCTTTTTTTCCTCTTTTGCAGTTTTAAGCTTTCTATTGTACAGTAGTCTCCTTTCTGACCCAAATCAACTGAAATGAATGAACAAAGACTGTTCTGGAAAACAAAAAAAAAGGACATTTGTCAAAAAGGTGGTCACTGGCCACCAAAAAGGTGGATCTAGGCCTTTCACTCTTCCTGTGCTGATGATGTTGATGGTATTGACGGTGTTTTCAATCTGTCTGTCAAACTGGTCTAAGTCTTTTAGCTTGCCATATCTCACACTCTGTCTCCCACTATTTCTCCTAGTTGTCATTCAAATTGTTCCACTAAGAGAACAAATAAATGCATGCCATGAAAACTAGCAAGATGATATAATGAATGAGTTGCAATAAATGCCCCCAGCATAAAACAATTATGTACCTGCTATTGTCAAAAACATTCAACATTCCCTTTGTTGAAAAGGAAACAGCTATAAATTATTCACAGGGGCACTGAAACTCTTTTCTTTTTTTCTTTCTTTTTTTTTGGTTGCTTCCAATTAATTCTTCCCTGAACATCCCTAGGTATTTAGCTGAGGGTAGAGATTTACATGCAGAGAATTTTAGTTGTTTCTTGGGATTGTCAGACTGAGTGACCAAATTAAAAATAGTAATAATGAAAAAGTTTACCATATTTTCCTGTGTATGATCAGAGCTTAGTTATAAAAAATGTCATTCCCAATTAGTATAGGTTATGTATGTGCAGGGGTAAATATAAGTGGTCTTTTCACCCGCCCCTCTCATTGCCAATAACTCCCCACCCTCCACTGCCCTCAAGTCTCATTCTCATTTCAGAATTTGCTTCTTCCTGAGGTATGTACCCCAACCTCGTGCTATCCTTATTTCCTTAGTGAAACATTTTGTGGTTTATCAAAGGGTATAGATTTCCTGAAGATTTTCAAGAAACAGTGCTTTTAAAGAGGCTTACTGAAGGTGCAGATTGTACAGTTGTGCAAACAAAAAAGAGAGGGTTTTTTATATATATCACCCCAAGTAAGAAGCTTCCTGCCAAACTGTCTTCATGCACTGAGTCCCAAAGCAATGTCAAAATGCAAAATTGGTGTTCTGTCCTCACTCAAGAAGCTGTGGGATGAGGTCCAAATGGAGTCCTCGTTCCTTTTTATTTTCAAAAACATAGAACATCTCAGCAGGGCATCTGGAATAATTTAAAAAAATGATAAAACATCTTATTTTATTCAGGAATGAAAGTGTGCTCATTTTATTGTTAGCAGTATTTCACTTTATTCTAAAGGTGGGCCAAATAWATGCCTATTATTCTGGATGGCACTAAAATGTGCCAGCAAAAAGGTCTCTGGATTTCTGCTTCTGTTAAAGGTCTAGTCCTTGTGCTTTGTGCTTGTGCTTAGAGAATAACTTGTCCAGGCAGAAACAGTGATGCCCATCTGAATTTGTAGATTTGTGGCTTTCCAGGTGTGAAGGGAATGTGTTCAAGGTGGGCCACGCAAACTGACACAAAAGCTGTGGGTCCCCTGGCTACCTCTCCAAGCCAAAGGACAATGTTTGCCTGCCATGTCTGGTGTATGCTTGTAACAGTGGATTTTACAGTACAGCTGTAATTGTTAGACTGGACTATCTGTGGTAACCTAAGGCTTAAATGAGGAATGGCCTAGGCTAAATGCATCTGGGATGCATGAACCACACCATTAAGCTAAGAGTCCTGTAGTGGAAGAGAAAAGCTGCAATTACTTCCCAGCAGAGTACAGACTGTTCAAAGTCATGCTCTCCTGGTTCACAAAGAGCATCTGAGGAAGATGTGAGAGGCACTAGTCATGGAAGAGAAAAGCCAAACACTCTGATTCAGTGTGAGAGACCCTACAGTCATCATGAGGCAATAGTCCGAAATCCCAAGAAAGGGAAGCATAGAAAATGGGGATGATTTTGTTTTCCTTTGGTTTTGTGAGAAGTACACCTTTTTTTATTCTATTCAAAATATATTGTTTATTTGATATATGCTGGTTAGATATATGCTGGTTTGTGGGGAATCAGCATCACTAATGGTTCACTAAAAGGAAATCCTATCCTTTACACTACCAAAAGCCATCAGACATTATTCAGAGATGTATGATATAAGCCTGGCTCAGCAGACACTTCTGTTTTAAGTCCCTTTGTAATCTGGTGCTATTGTGTGTGAAACAGATGAAGTAAGAAGAGTACAATCAGTTTATGAAAGATATGTTATGAAGTGGTTGCTTGTGATGCCAGGAGACTATTCTCAATGACCGAAGAGGTCCCTCCTGGTTTTGAGTCCCTGTAATTAAAACAGCTCTAAGATCAGTGAAATTTAGGGAGAAGATTAACACAGCTGCTGTACTTCGTTAGGCACTGCTCACTGCCTGCATCAGAAATGTCCTTCACAAGTTCAGTCAGAGTCGCTGTTGGGAACAGAACTTTAGCAGAGGTTTTGGATTAAAAGAAAGCAGCTCCTATATCAATATCCCCATCCGATCCATGAGGACCTCAATCATAAAAGTAAATGGCATTAAGTGAGCAAAGAACAGAGTAGGCTGCTGTGTCTGTTTGGTTGCTGTTTGCTTAAAGATATTAAAAAAAGGAAGAAGGACTGATTACATTTACTGTGGGTTGTTTTTTTCTGATTTCCTAACAATCCTAAATATTTTGAGGATTTTTGTCTGTTAAAAAGTGCAGCTTAACAACAAATATTTTGTTTAATGAGATTTGTAACCAAAGCAAAAGAAATGAAAAGTTACATTGACAATCAGCCTCCTCCCTCAGTTGAAAATGATGTCTATGTCCCCTTGTGAAACTGTCCTGAAAAATCAAAATGTTTGGAAATGGGAAAATAAATTGTTGATGTTTCCAATTTTTCCCCCTGTTCAAGCATATTTGACTTTACTTCACAGATAGTGTTTGAGTGCCCAACCTCACATATTTCAGCAAATAAATTATTACCTGAAAATTATTGGTTTAGTCCTACTCACTGATACTGCTAACCATCACAATACAGAGTAACAATTACAGTCACTAAAAATTCGGAATAAATAATTTGAATGCTATTATGTGAATGCACATTTTTCCATGAGTATTAAAATAAATGGTTTTCAGGAGGACCACAGGTATTTGGAAGCTCAAATGGGTGAATGCTTTGTGCTAAAAACAAAAGACATTTTAGGACCTCCATTTTTAAACACTTATTTATTAATTTATCTGAGAATGAATATGAAACAAACAAACAGATGTACTACTTACCAACCTAAACTAAAATGTGGCATTAAAAAAGCCAGTATTTCCAGAAATGAAATAGTGTTAAACTTTTACTTGCTTAAGCCAATAATTAGTTCTTTAAAAAGTATATACTGTAAGTGGTAAGCAGATTAATCAAATCTACTTTCTAAGACTTCTCAGATTCCTCACTAGTTGTGCACAGCTTCAATAAGAAAAGAAAAATCGGAACAGGGGAAGCTTTCCTCAGATTTTGGGTGGGGTTGAACTGAACTTTTTGTGTATGCAAGACAGCTCTGGCAGCTTTACACATATTAATTCAAAAGCTGGTGCCCTGTTTAGTCATGTGTTGGCTCCTTGTCCCTTTGCTTCTTTATTTCTTCATAAGCATGCCTACATGTGAGTTTTGTAACCATTAAATGTAATTAATAGCAGAACATTGCTAGAAAGTCAGACATAATTGATTTCTTATTTTTTCTGTGCTAAAGATCAAGGGGCTATATCCTTCTTCTGCCATTATGCATGCAGAGCTATAGGAGAATGGACCCTCTGGGACAAGTCTAATATCCGGTACACTGCCGTCTACCAGATCCTTATTATAAAAAGCTTTTTACTCTAGCCAAGCTGTGAAAAAGCTCATGCTGTAGTGGCTGCAAAATGAGCAACTTTGATTACGTAGTCCCCATCAAGATTAAGGTTATAAGTTAGCAAATTGAATTCCTGAACAAGACCTATTCATCAAATAAATCTGAATAGCAACTGTTTTCAATGAGATTACAACCCTTTTTGGGGCAGTAAGAAAAGATGATGTGTTTGATGGAGAGTTTGCTCTTGACTGTATCTGTTACTTGTAAAAATTAGAGCTAAGTGAATTTTTGCATGAATATTTGTGCTGGTTTGGGCTGGGATAGAGTTAATTTTCTTCATAGTAGCTAGTATGGGGCTATGTTTTGGATTTGTGCTGGAAGCAGTGTTGATAACACAGGGATGTTTTCGTTACTGCTGAGCAGTGCTTACACAGAGTCAAGGCCTTTTCTGCTCCTCACCCCACCCCACCAGCGAGGAGGCTGGGGGTGCACAAGAAGCTGGGAGGGGACACAGCCGGGACAACTGACCCCAACTGACCAAAGGGATATTCCATACCATATGACATCATGCTCAGCATATAAAGCTGGGGGAAGAAGAAGGAAGGGTGGGATTTTTGGCGTGATGGCATTTGTCTTCCCAAGTAACTGTTACGCATGATGGAGCCCTGCTGTCCTGGAGATGGCTGACACCTGCCTGCCAATAGGAAGTAGTGAATGAATTCCTTGTTTTGCTTTGCTTGCACGTGCGGCTTTTGCTTTACCTGTTAGACTGTCTTTATCTCAGCCCATGAGTTTTCTCACTTTTACCCTTCTGATTCTTTCCCCCATCCCACTGTGGGGGGAGTGAGTGAGCGGCTGTGTGGTGCTTAATTGCCGTCTGGGGTTAAACCACGACAATATTAAATCAAATGAATTTCAGAAGGACCACAAGTATTTAGGAACTCAAATGGGCAAACAGTTTGTGCCAGAAACAGAAGATATTTTATTTTAATGCTTTCAAACAAGCAGAGATTAAATGATTCATTTTGAAAACACTAGAACRAAACCTATTTGCTTTCTCCATCAAAATGAACTTTTCGACTTTAGCTTTGAGCTGAAAGTAAATAAAAAGTCATGTGCCTCATTTTAGGGGACACCAAGGTACAGAAAAATCCTGCTGCAGTCAATATGTTTGTTAGATCCTTTTTCAAAATATTGATTAAGAAAAAGCTAGGATATTTTAAATGGTGTTTTAAAGAACACATTATTATGACATTGATACATCTTGATCTGTTCATAATGCCTAATAGAAATTTTTTAATCTGCCTGTAATTAAGAAGAAGCCACTTTTCTTTTTGTACTAATCAATTTGAAAGAACCTATTACTCCATAATTTTCTTCTGTGTCAAAATTTACAAATTTTGCGTTTTCTGATAGCAAAGCAAAACAGATTATGTTGGTCAGCATAAGGATGAAGAAACAGTGATAGCAGAAGCCATCCTTTCCCATCCTGTACACATCATTAGCAAGAACAGAATGGTATTGCTTATAGCAAAGGAATTGTATGGAACAGTCATACCCCAGACCAGATCTGTGATCTGTGGGGAAAAGAGGTTCATGGTATTTTCAGGTCAGCCCTACACTGCCATGGACAATAGATGTTAGTGAACTCTCTCCTCAGCAACAGGTACCAGAAAGGAAGATGAACTCAGGTATTAGGTGAACGATGACACTTTAGACAACACTTGGAATACAATAAAGAATCAATGTAGAGTTAAGTTATACTAAGGAGCTTTTCCAAATGACAGAAGAGGTGAAGGTGAAACCCTTTCTTTATCAAGGAGAGCAGTTTTATGTAAGTTGACATAAGCCTCCTGTCTTCAGGGGTTTTATTTTATAAAGACAAATGTGAAATCCTGTCTGTACTGAAACACATGTGAGTTTGCTATTGTCTGAAATGAGTGCAACATTGCCTTATTGTGACCACCATACACTATAAGAAGAGTTCACTGGTAGGACTTGAATTGTAAAACTAATGGTTAGATTCCAAAAGGATGTAAATGCTACAGCGTAGAGAATTACAACACCTCTTTGTTGGCCTTGCTCTGTTGCCTGTCACCCTTTACAAAGTTTGCGGAATATTAAGTGATGTAGCAGGCAATGTATTGAAAAAAGCACCAAAATGCAAGCAAACCAAATGAGGAGCCACCTAAAATTAGTTTGCAGGAAAACGCTGAGGACTCTCTTTTCTGTATACCTTCCTTTATTCCTGCGCACTGGCTTCCAGCTCTCCCTAGGATAAACGCCCATCATTCCTCAGCATTTCCTGAAGACTAGATTATGCCTCTCTCTATTTGGTGCATGTGTTCCTGTGAATTCCACTCCAAGGGTCAAAGGACCAAGAAAAGCCTCTTCAGTGTGGTCACCTGCTATTACAGGCAGTAGGCCTCATCATTCTTCAGAAACTTACAAAATTCCATTTTCAAAGACATATATTATACCACTATTCCAATGAGAAGGCTGTTTGCCCTAGTGTTTTGGAAACTTCTCCTTTCTAACCTAAATTTATTCATGGTCAGTTTGTGTTCATTTCTTTTCTTAAGATTAGCACCTTGAGCTTTATTTCATGTTTACTGCCATTACATGTTCATAGACAGAAATCACATTGCCCCTCAATCCTGATTCTGGTGGGCCAAAGAAGCCAATTTTCTTTAATTTTCCCATATAAGATAGAATTGTACTGACCATTGTAATGCAACGCGTTTTCAGTGTTCCTTTTTCAGTTGTAATTAACCTTTTTAGACATCGATGTCCCAAATGGTAATCAGGATTCTGGATGGAATGATTTTGAAAAAAGAAGCTGTACAATGAGAAATACAAAACTTAAGATGGGGAGTTGTCCACCTCATCTTCGGGATTTCATTAACTCAAACTCACGTAACTTTACTACAATTTTATGATTGTCTTTTCTGGACAGAGCTTTAATCTTACACATCTGCAAGACAGATCTCCTGTCTGACACTGAGGAAGGCTTTTTGCAACCACTTTAGCCACTCTCTAAAAGCTCATTAAACTGTTAATTGAATCCAATTCATAATATAAAAATCTTCTGTTTTCACTTCTGTTTCAGTCAAATAGAACTTTAGCTTTTTCTGCTTTCAGATTAAAAATTGTCTAGTCACTGAAGCATCAGAGAGGCAACAGGGAGGGTACAGTTTTTCATTTTGTCCCATGGACTGTGCTGGAAGGAACAATAGCTTCAGATCCTAAAATCTTTTGACTACCTGTGGAGAGGTAAGTGCAGAAAGAACATCAAGCCAAACTATTCCTGAGGCAGTTTAGCTATTTGTTTGTTGAAAGGTTGAAAAAATTTAATAGAGTACATGATGCAGAAGGGCCTTAATTGATATACAGAGGCAATATATCTCAGTGCCACAATTCAGTCTCACCCTCTAATACAGGCTGATGTGGTTTATTTTTGTGTTATTTATGTAGTGAGCTTTCTGCCTTATCAGCTGGGGAGCATGGGATTGAAATACGACTTTGAGAACAAAAAGTTTGAGAATAACTTTGGGAGTGAATTAAAAGGGACAAATCAAAATCTCTTGAAGTTTTATTCAGCAGTGAATTGCTTATGAACAATTTTAATGGTCCTGCCTGGCATCTCTTCATATTTTTTAGTAAATATCCATGGCTTTTTAATAGAACTCCTTCCTAATGTTCTAATAGCGTGTTAGTGAATTTCTGTTTTGTTATTTACCTGCACAGAGGAAATCTCTTTGCATGGAAGATTTTGTTGTCTGATATGGGAAGGCAGCCCATGATCCCAGGATAATTCTTCATATATTTCTTTTACCTCATCCTTTCATCACAGAAAAGGAAAAAATACTATCTTACTATCTCTTGGATGACCTTTCTTTCTTCATATGTTACATGTAAGGATTATTTTCCCTTTTTCTGCAGTGTCTATGCCTGGATATTCAGCAAAGGTTATTCACAAGAATATAAAAAAATGAATAGTTAGATATTAGTACTGCATTACTCATTATTCAAGTGGTTTACGGGGAGAACGAATGCTGACCATAACAAGTATTTTTCCTTTGCTTTGAAAGCAAATACTTGTTTCAGTTTCAACTAAAGCAGGCATGAGAGAGAAGAACAGTTTACAAGCATGAGAGAGAATTGTTTACAGATTTAGCGCCTCTTCAACGCTGCTGTCCTATTCATAGTACATATCTCCTCTGATTTTCAGAATTACAGTGCAACATCAGGAGAGGTTGAGAACTAAAATCACCCTATAATGGTGTTTTTCTTCAAAACAAATACAACTCATCAAGGAAACTGATGATAGCAGGACCAAAACAATATGTATGGTTTCAGATTTCAGTACATTTCATATGAAAAGAGATAGCAAACTCAGAGTTATTGTATGAAACTGTATATTTCAACAGATATGATGTGACAACTGATGAATCTTAGCCATCAGAGGTGATTTGGTAGAAATGATCCAGCTGGCAACGCTGGTATCAAGAAACTGAGAAAATAAGGTCTAATTTGTAATCTCTTTCCCTCATGCGACTGCAGAGGTTTGTATGGAGTAACAGTTTTGTCAGATTAAAATGCATCTAGATTGCAAATATTTTGATTGAGACAAATCTCAAGGTTTTCATATGATCTCTCAAAATCTTCCCAGGCCTCATTTGCAGGATGAGAATAATAAACAATATGTGCATTGGCTAATGACATTTACTGGCAGGGATACTCTCTGGGGGAGTGAAAAGCATGCCTTCCAGATTGTCACAGTACAATCTGTAAGTATACTGATAGGTGAGAAACAYTGAAAACCAAAAAAATGGTGCTTTTCATTTTACTTACTCAGACATTTCTACACTAAAATTATCTGCACTCTGAAAATAGACACATACACCATTGATTCAAGCTCTAATTTACATCCAGGTAGCTCTGCTGATGTTGAAACTAGAGTTTCCTGTTCTTACCAGAGAAAACATTTCTATATCAAAGCAAACATGTTTGTATTAGAGAAAATAAAAGACACTGTATTCCATTATGGATGATTAACAAAAAGTTTATTTTTAAAAATTGACAATAATCTCCAGATCTGTTCACATTTTAAGTGCCTCTTAAGAGAAAAAATACACTAAATCATCTCATATGTGTCCATGAAGCTGTTGTGATCTGTTATACAGCAAGACTTACTCTGCTGTAGTTTGCTGGGCTGTAAATGAAGTTAACAGAGTTAGACCAAAAGAAAGACCGCAATTAAGACAAACAAAAGTAATTGTAGGAAATAGTGTTGCAGCATTTCAGTTACAATGCAGGAAATCTCAATGAGAAACCTTATAGAACTATCAGATGGTTTTATTTTAACATGAAATGGAAATAAAAATGTTTGTGCTCATCCCAGCTCACACTCTCATACTCACATGTTCACAAACACCAAGATGTTGGTATCCAGGTCATCTGTTAAGGAGAACATGGGAGACAAGAGACACCAGTTTTTGAGGTCTCCTCTTGATGTGCTTGGATTCTTCTTAGGTTGATAACCATATACTTTCTTTGGATGGGGCTTTTTGTCCCTTTAGGAACTGAATATGATAACTCTCTCCACCCTGTCCCACCTCTGTGAGCATCAGGATTTACTACTGTCCTTTGCATCCCCACCTGGGTGCCCTGTGAAGCCTGACCTAAATGTGTGCTAGGTTCTTGATGACATGCTAATGTTAAAGCATCTCTGCATGCTCATCATATAGCCCTTTTCCTGTCTTTATCTTTCTGTTGTTTCCACAGCTGTATATTCTCAGTCATTGTCCATTCATACTAATTTTAACATTTCTATTATAATTCTTTACATAATTAAACTGGGACTCTACCACATTAATTATGTCTCTTCTTTCTGATGGCTGAACTGCATAACTTTAAGTTCATGTAACTTGAATGCTAATTTAATTACTTTTAGGCCTTTTGTGATTCTTACTACATCCATATTTAGAATCTAGATGTAATTATTTACAGTGAACTTTTCTTGCTCAGTGGCTAACCTTTAGGCTGTATGAATAACAAGATGCATGCCCACAGTCAAACTGCAGTGAAACTGTCCTACAATCTGTAACTGTATCCACGGAGACAAGGTTAATTTTGTACAAGCAAACAACAGAAGAAACCGGACATTTTGTCAGGAGCTTTTTCGTATGTATGCTTCAGAGCCAAACCCCTTCTACTGTATTTTTGGATGTTTTGGGCTGTTTCTGTAACTGAGACTTTCATTTATAGCATGACCAGTATGCTGTAAAGGAGCCTTATTGTACATGAGAAATGGAATGCTATTTCTCTTTGAGAAAGTTCATTCAGAACAAGTGCCATACTCAGTTCATGTCCAAGTTTAGCCTGTCCTAACGTAATGTGTAGAACAAAGATGAAAAGAGGAAATACTAAGACTTCGGAGAATCTTCCATCTGTCCTTAAATTCTTTGCCAAAGCCAGAAATCCCAGTAATTGCTCAGATGTACAATCCTGTACCAGAAGACCGACACTATCCTAGCATTCCCAGGACATAAACCATCTTTGAGACTTGTGAGGTTTGCTTGTTTGTTTGTTTGTTTTTAAAGTTAAAATATAGAAAGCATGGCTGGCAACTTCTCTTTGTATATATTGATGTATTTGGAATCAACAGTAATACTTGAATTGAGGTCCTTTTCTTTTGAAAGGGTAGGCAAAGAAATGGTACAAAAGGAGATCTCTGGAGGGCTTCTTAACTCTCCAATTTACCTCTCCTTTCTCGATACGCCACTACCAAGTGTACTGATTTTCTGGACATACTGCAAAGCCTATTTCATCCCTTCCCTTTCCCCAGATACATAAGAAACTGTGTTGCTAGTGCATCATGAGTCCTACTGCATTTTGGGACTTTATTTGGTCCCTGGAACTTCGGAAGAATGAAATGCCATTGAAGGAATGAGAAATGTATCACTATTATGTTGACGAGATTGCTACTTAAAGAACTGTAAAGGCACAGGTTGGACACCTGTTGAACCACACACACCTTCTGTAAATCTAAATAAGTAAAATTAAAATGAAAAATCCAAAAATGTCACTACAGTTTCAGAAAATCCTTCAGGTATGTTATAGGTCTAAAGATGCAAGGCAAAATAGCTTTTTTTTCAGCTGTATATGCTAAAACTAAACAACAAGCACATGACTAAGGCTGTCACAGTATAGATATAAATACACACATTCATACATACATTATTTTGAAGTAATGCACTACTAATAAATACTTGTTACCATGCCTACTTAGTGTATATGCGTGGGTATATGTAATCTGTATATATTCACATCCATAGTAATCAGTACAACTCTGAGCTGTAAATTACAGATCTAAATAAATAATTATGAAATTGGAAGCAAATTAGTCTTTGAAAAGAGGTAAACAGATTTGATGTTTTTATGTTATTATGTCATTTAAGAGGCTGTATATGTTAATTGAATACCAAAGTTTTTTTATTTATTGCTAAATTGATTGTTGTTACTTTATAGCTTGTCATATACCATCTCTTGGACATGTTTGAAAAACAGTCAAGGGTAATTTAAAATCAATTAGCTGAATAGGGAATAATTATCCTTTTTTCTGTCTAGAAAATAAAGTTCTGGAACCATGGAAATGCATCATGTTTTGGAACTAAAATCTATTCTGAGAGAAGTGATGCTAGTTACACAGGCTTTTTCTCTAGAAGTCTCTGATCATGGATAATTTTATAACATTAATTTATTGGATAACTCCTCTGAGATCTGTTTTGAAAAGCCAGATGACGAAACATAAACACTGTCCAAACTGATGTCTGGCATCTGATCTGTTAGGATGCRTGTTGTTTCAAGGGGACACTCTTCTGTTACCATGCTCCCAAAGGCTGATGTTGTTTCCACATGTGATGTAACCTAATACAACTAGCTGATCATAAATTGTAAGTGGAAACTTTTTTTTTTTCATTTCACCTGCCCTATAAGGCAGTGACATCTGAAAGTCTGCATTTTGGAGGGGCAGATATCTATGAGAAAAAAGTGACTTTTGTTTAAAAATCTCTGCATGCAGTTTATTATTACAAATGTTTTTATTTAATGCACTTCTCTATAAAAATTGTCCAGAATAAACTGAGAAATAGATATGTAATACRAAAGGTAGAAATTAAATCAGATTTAAACATGCAGTGAGACTTCCCTTCTACTTCCTCCTTTAAAAAAGAAAGAAAAAGAATTTCAGTAAGTACAATTACACAAGTAATCTAAAATACAGTATCTGAGCCATGATCTGATCTTACTTATAGTAAGAAACGTCAATGAACCATTACTCCAGATTTCCAGGATTGCATATGAGATCCAGCTCTAGACTTGATGTTCAGATTGTTAAAATAAATAGCTGTTAAGGTATCTCTGCACTGTAAAAACACAGTTTTATTCATCCATTGCTCCACAGCAGGATGTGTGTGAAAAACAGAATGTGTATTTAATGGGGTCCACATATATAAATCTTTCAAATATAAATAGAAAAAAAAAAAATCCCTTGTTTATATTCCTGGATTAAATCTACATTAAAACGGAATCAGAGTTGAGAGGATGTATCAGTAAGCTAAAGTGAAATGCATTACAGGAATGCTACAATTTCTCTAGAAAGAGAAAGGATAAATTCTGGAAATTTAGATTCAAGGCAAATCTTAATAGAAATCTAAGCCTCAGAAGGACACAGCTAATGCACTCAGATAACCTTAACTCTGCCCATTAGCGATCCTTTTAAACAATCAGGCAATTATTTTCCTGTAATTGTTTTTGCACAGTCCAATTAGATGAAACCATGCCTGTTAGATTGTTTTCATTTTTATTTTCTCTTACAGTGTCACTACAGTGTGAAATTAATGTTCTCTGGATCTCCCTGCATCTTAAGTCTTGTTTACACATGGGAAAATTTTGAAAAAAAATCTCTCTATTGATGACACCAATTCAACTGAACAAATGCTGGCAGTGCTGACAAAAGTCGTAGACAGCTTGCTGACTGCCAACATCATTTCAGTACTGCCTTAGTTAGGCTTGCTCCCAGCTGTGAGAGCTGGCATGGTGTTGAAAAGGGTGTTTATTGTCTAGATCAGAGCTCTCTACTCTGCTGCATTTAATTGCTGCAAGATGTCCTTTTTAGATAAGTGTCTTCAAAGTTGTTGTCAGACTAGTGATAGACAGTGATGGGTCTGAGACAATTTGAATAGTTTGGGCAACATAAGAAAGAAAAACCTTTGCGTATCTGAGTCTTTGGAGGTCTCTGGGCTAGGTATACACTCTGGAAAGGAACATGATCATTTTCTGGCCTCTTTTTTTCCTGATATTACATTAACCTTTTAAGGAGTCAATTAAGATTTCATGTTAAAGGTGATGGCATGTTTCCCATTCAGACTGTTATGTACACCAATAATGCAAGGTATTAGGCTTATATTTGGAAGGATGCAAAATCATTTTGATATTTAGTAGTAATCATCTTAGAAGTAACTACATTATCCTCTGGAAGCAGTTTGGCTAAACTGTTCCCTGAACTTCATATTATAACCTGTTTCCTATCCACATTGCTTCCCTCAGCTCATCACCCAGGAATGGAACCTCCTAAGTTTGGTTTGACAGTGGGCTCCTTTCTCCTTATTCTTCTTAATTCCTCCAACCACTCAAGTTTGCTCCAGAAGTTCCTCTCTCTCTGCATAAAAACCCAACCTGTACTTGCTACTCGCCCTTCGCTCTGCCCCAAAACAGATCATACGGAAAGGACAGCATGCTTTTAGACAGCCATCTGTATGTTAGCTTTCCCAAAATGAACTATGAATGATTCTGTAAATAAAGAAAAACAGATGACCCGAAGCTTTGTTGACTTTTTTAGGACGCAATTAAAAACGTACTTGTGTATTTTTGTTTTCTGGACTTGCATTTGTGTATCTTTGCTCCTTGGGTTGGTGTAGCACAGGAACACATGCTTCATAGCTATTAGATGAATGCCAGAATTGGAAGTGCTCACAGGCAAGTTTTCATTCTGATATTCCCAGTGCTTATCCAAGATTTCAAGTTGTGTGAGGTTTCCTAATTACTGTCCTTTTTATGGTGTGGATCAGGTTTTGACACCATTAACTGTACCAAGAAACCTGTAATTCCACTATTTGTCCTAAAGACTTTAATTTGGCTTTTCATGTAATGATGTAAGTAGGTATGTCATAATAAAACTAGCTATAAAAATTCTTTCAACCTTTTTAAAGTTCACTTTCCTAAACAAAAGCAAAAGACTGAATACATTTATTTCCAGCATCTAGAATTAATGAGTATAATTTAACAAAATTTTCCATGAATAATAGATGTAATTAAGTGGATTTGTGTTCTGTGTACACATACTTTGACCATACTTGTCTCAGTTTCTCCTCCTGTGCCAAATGACCTCAGTTCTCTTTCCCGATGAGAACCTCCAGTTTTCTTCCATGTCCCCAATAGTCCATCACATTATCCTCATCTCCCTGGCATGTTGCTGCATATACAAGAGGGAGAACAATGCCAAGCTGATTTTGAATATCATTGTGTTGATTGCCCCATTGTGGTGATTGGTCAAAGACAATAGATAACCCTTAAGTTCATACTGCTTTTTTGAAATGATTTTCTCATGCTGAGCTCTTTAAGTCTCCCCCCAACACAGATACTGTTTTTCACAAATCTTGTATAAGCTTCACAACTTGGAAATTTCTAACGCCCTGTTAAGTCTAGCCAATTGAAATCAGCCAATGATTTGAAAAAATACTGGGGGAACTGACAGACGGAAAGCTGAACAGCCAGAGTCCTGGGAATGTAACACGATTCTCCTTACCCACCTCTGAGCAGAGCTTCACTCTGGGTGTGAGATGGGGGGCATGCAGGTTATGGTTGTATGCCAGCAACTAAGCCCAAGATGACACCAAACAGGGTGATCCCATTGTTAATTGTTTGTTCTTGCTATGGCCTTGTGCCAGAACTTATGATCAGGTGGCAGAAAAGAGCTGATCCATCTGGAATGTAACCTTCAGTACCAAAAAAAAAAAAAAAGAAAAAAGATTAGTACACCTGTGACCTGCTAATTTCATGGCCTTATACATTAAATCACACGTTGGTGTGCCTCTGAAAGTCAGGGTGGGAGATGTGGATGCTAAGCAGGGAGCCACCAAGAGCTTTCCTTGCTGTTGCAAGGCCTGTACCTCCACTCCCAGACCTTTCTGGAGCTCTCACAGAAGAGTCAGATGTCACCAAGCATCAGGAGATATATATACACACACACACACACACGTATATTTAGTCTATTCTATTCTATAAATATGTACATACATATATACATATATATACACACACACATGTACATATATACACACATGGATCCCATGGGCAGGAATTAATATCCTGTCTTTAAAAGGATGAGACTTTTCTTATGAGGGGGCAAAAAAAAAATCCTAGTCTTTTCTGAATGACTCTGCTTTTGCAGTCAACAGAGAGAAAACTGAAGCTCCTGACCAGGAGGAATGCCAGAACCCCACTTTGCAGGGCTGTTTCCAAGCATGCCTGACTGGCAGAAGAGAAAGTGAAATTTAGGGAGAAATGCAGAGTGGGGGTGGTGGAGGCGGAGAGAGGGAGGGAAAAGGAAGGAAGGGGTTCCACTTAAGAGACTTACCTGGATGAAGGGAGCCCTGAATTTTATCCCTTACACCACGAATGTTTTTGTGGTTTACATGTAGCAGACTTTGGGTGACAACAGCTTCTGAGCGGTCCTTGAATTGCTGTAACTTCTTGGATCTTTATATATCTTTATATATTTGACAAAATACACACTACTTTGAAATGTGGTTTTTTTACTATTATTCAGGTGAACTGATTGCTTAAAAATAAAAAATAAATCCTATCTTTTGATTTGATAAATTTATCTTGATAAGTTTTAATGGAAAAGCAATTGTCATTAGTGTTGTATGAAGAAAAGTGCTTGTTTCCAATATTTGGGATAAGATATGGAAAAGAAAGAAAATCTCTTATCTGGTTGGCTATTTTAAAGCTCCTTTTTATGTAGGCCAGTGATACAGCGTGTCATGCCCTAGCTATGTCCTTCCGCAGTGCGTGATGGCTGCACAGGATAGAGAATGCTCCGACATGATATACACTGCATCTCATATTGGGTAGGGGTTATTCCTAACTGTGCTGAACTTTCTGTGAAATCTGACTGTAAACACAGTTTGGTTTTGTAAAGAAGTTTGATAACTGTCTCTTTTTCTCTCTTTTTTTTAAAAAGCTGTTTTTCTTAAAGACTTTATGCCTCCGCTTCCCTAGGGAAAGATTTGTGTTGGTTTATTTCATGACTCAGGTTTTCTTTAGCAGTGACAGTCAAAAGGAAGAAAGAAAGGAGACAGTAATGGCGATCTCCCTTTAACTGCCCCTGTTTCATATTTTAATGTGTTAAGAAATATTTAAAGCTATTCTTACAATTTTTTTAAAAACTGGAAACAAAGTTTCCTTGTACAAAGAGAAAAAGCACTAATTGATTGGGTCATAAATTAATAGACTATCTCCAGATTCTTGCTATTAAACACGCCTCCAGCCCACCTCCCCCCAAATATAACAAGCTGCATAAAGTCTCTGGGGAATTTAATTGATCTTTTGAGGAATTTATACATAATTTGAAAACACCTGCATCTTAAAAAGGTGTTCAGAAGTTCTTGAAAGCATTTGAAATAATGTTTTCAGAATGTGTAGTGCTTAGCAGGTGCCAGCTGAGGCAAGTTCTACAGGTATTAGTCTGAACAGTGTTCACCTTGTTTGTGCATTAAAGTAACTCGTTATAAGCCAAGGTACATGGACTGCATGCTGCTTAAATTGGAGTTAAGGCCTAATGAATTGTACATATGCATAATATCCTAGAACTTTTTCCTTCTAATCTGTGCTCCAACCAATGACTTGCAGATGTTTTATATGATCCTATCATATTTGGAAGCCAAAATAACTGCTTTGTGTTGATATAATTCCAAAGTCAGATGTTTCCTTTCTTGCAATATTATTAAATCTAAAAAGGGAGGGCATGCTAAGAGAATTGCTAAAAGTTATTTTATTGCAATTACTAAATATATGAAAAATACACTATATATGTATGCATGTATACATATGTAACTTAGAGGTAGAAATATGGAGATTTGTACCCAAGTTTACTAGCTTAAATCTGGACAAAAGTACTAATTTTCAAAGATAAAATGAGTTATTAATGTTCACAGAAGCACAGCATGGTTGAGGTGGGAAGGGATCTCTGCAGGTCATTTGGTCCAACCTCCCTACTAAAGCAGGGCCACCTATAGCTGGTTGCCCAGAAGTATGTCCAGATGTCTTTTGAATATCTCCGAGGATGGTAACTCCACCACTTCAAACAATGTTAGCCATATTGTTTTTTTTTCTCACACAGATGCAGAATTAGTAAAATATAACTAACTGAAATTAAGAAAAAATGAGTGCCAAGAGCCTTGGGTGTTAACCTTAGCTCAACCTCTTGTTTGCTGCGTACCCTCTGCAAGTCCATTCATCTTTCTGTGCTCCTGTTACTTTTTGAGGACTGTGTTTATTTAGATTGCAAACTCTTTGGGAAAGCGCTCTCTCTTCCACGTATTTGCATAGTGCTCAGCATGGTGGGCCATATGATCTCAGTTCTTTAGCGTAATAGTGCAATACTAATGGCCAGATCTGCCCCTGTAAGTGACACCTTAATGGGAGTATTAAGCTGAAGGGTCAAGACCTAAGATACAGAATTTGCCTGAGAGCAGGTAAGCTCCTTCTTAGGAGCTTCCTTGTAGCCACTGAATCTGTTGTACAAGTATAATAGGACCAAAAAAACCCCGAAGTGGTCCAAAGATCAATGCCTATTGCCCATTTGCCTTGTGGAGCATGGATCCAAAGACTGCCTGATTTTATTCCCTGGGTTCCCTGGGTACTTACATACTGCTAAGTGAGGAAGGCCAGATATTGCACCAAGGAGCAATCTCTAGCCCCAAAATCAAGCGGTGCAGACTGGACGGTGGCAGTACTTCTCAGAATTAGCTCCCACTAGAGTAAATTGACCACATTTGTACTACTGCCTACTTAGGCTTATGCTTTGCCTGGGTCCATTGTGATATTTCTCTCACCCTGAGAAATTATTATGATTTTTTGTGGGGTGGTTATTTTAGTTCAGAATATCTGAAACAGTGTGAGGTTCTGTTGGCAGCCAAGATCAGGGTCAGATGAAACTAAGGGTACATACGGCACAATGCGGAAAGTGGGGCTGTGTCAGGGTACAGATCCTGTTATGATATTGCTGGAGGAGGTATCATGGGGTGGGAAAGAAATCTGGTGAAATCTCACACATGATGGCTTTTAGGAGCAGTTCTTGGTGTGAATTATTCTTGCAAAGAAGGCAAGCTTTCACAAGCTCTGATTGGGTAGATATGCTCAAAGAATGCTTAAATGCCTCATTGCACTAAGCACATATGCATTAAGCATATGTACAGTGCAAAACACAGTAGCCCCAGTTACTTTGATCTATTAGCATGGGTGCCAGTCTCCCAGTCCTTTATCCCTTTACTGGAGTCCCTAAACTATTTGATTATACCACTACCTTGCCATTCACTTTTTGGTGCAGGAAGGTTGTACTCTTTGCTATGTTGTGGTCCAGCTTTAGGTAACACGTGTTTGCACATCCATGAGTGCAAGCTGGAGGGCTCTCTCTGTTCCTTCTATCCCCTTTCTCCCAAGACTATCCCAGATCCTGGGAGCTGGGACAGTATCTTGGGAGGCAGGAGAGTGGTGTTTGATCTCCTCTGGGTGAGGTGAACATAAAGCCCTGGTCTTATACCCTTATTAGGTGTTCTTTGTGTTCTGAGAACCAAACTAATAGAAATCTATGTCTTCTAAAACAGACATACAGGTATTTTCTTATGTCTACACACATATTTTCAGTTCATTACTTATTTTCATTTATTTGTTTCAGTTCTGATGATTGTGCAAAAGCCTTGGTGTTATATGCATTTAATAATTTAAAGTTTTATTTTAAGCAAGACTGAAATCTCACATCTCATACCCAAAAAAGAATATACTTGAAAATAGGGACCAAGCCTTAAACACAGCTTTCGCCGTCATTCTTGGGACTTCATGCCAGGTTGCCAAGATACTCCAGAGAGAAGCGTCTGTCCTAGAAATACTTATGTTTTGAAGGCAATACGTTAGTGTTTGAAACCCAGAACACTTCTTACAGTGAGGATGGGTTTTGAAGATGAAGGATAAGTATCTGAGCTGGTTATATATCGTCAATTGACTTGGAGGAAACCCTCATATAACTATACAACAATTTCCATTATAAATGAAAGGACATCTAGACCTTAAAAATAGGCGGTATTTTGTGATAATTATTTTTAAGGTCACAAAGTAGTTGTTTGAAAGAGAAATGTATGCTTTAATATAAATGTTCACTTATGTTGCTTACTGCTAAATACTTTCTTTGAGTTTCTCTGCATATTTTTCAGTGTGGAACATTTTTTCTTTAACATATGATTTTGTTGCCAAATACCAAAGAAATGTAATGTTTACTCTGAGCAAAAATCCAGCTCTGATATTGTCAGCATTCATTCAGCTCTTCATATTCACTTGTTCTCTTCTGTCCAAATATTGTTCATCATGGCAGTGTTCATTCTACTGGGATTGCTTCTCATAACACAAAACAAATTCAGCTTGGTACAGTATTAATCTTGCAGAAACTTTTAATAATTACTAAAACTGCATATCTAAGTGATAGAATGACACACTACCGTGCGCCAGTTGCTCAAAAGATGTTTTTGAGACATAGGCACATTATTACTGTAAGGAAATATATGAAATTTAGTATGTCATATCATGCTTTTCCTTAAAAAAATACACGTATTATTAACAAAAAAGCAGGATACCTGTTTTGCTGATACAAAGCTGCCAACATGTGAATGTTCTGACCATATGAATTTGAAGCTTAAACTTGTAGGATATCAAGAAATACATTAAAAAGGTATATGTACATGAATTTGCTTAGGCCACATAACATCTTCCCATGATCTGAGGGTTAAGTTATTAGAAGAAATTTATAAAGAAATGTTACAACATCCCTCTATGCCTCAGCTTCCCTTCCTGGAAAATGAAAAATGTGACATTTCATTTCTTTCAAAGTAATTTGAGATCTACAGATTAGAAATGGTAGCTAAGGAATTGCTGTTCCTGGGGAGTTCAGGGGGGTCCAACCTCTATCACAGAATATTACAATAAAGCAACTTACTCAGCGTACCAGTCTATTTSCAGTTCTGATTGGTCCTTGATTTTTTGGTGTCTGTTATTCTTTTCAGGGCTCTCACTGGCATAGTGTGACATCTATTGCAAGCAGTGGTAAGATGTTTGGGGGTTACTCTGTGAAAGGGCTGTTTTATGTTCTGAGCTAGGTTTTCACCAGTCTAATAAAGCTTTCAGTGGACTTTTATTGTCTTTCGTAGCTTTATTAGTCTTTTATCTGACTGTTGCTTTGGCCTTTCCCTTGATTGACTGTGCCTATAGCAGGAATGCTATGTCAGCTGAAATACTCTTCACTCTTTAATTGTAATGCTGCCTTTCAGGGAATAGAGTTTCCAGAGAACAAATCAGCTGCTGTTATAGCTAAACTTAATGCTTTGCTATAAACAGCTCCATGCCAAAATTGTCTCAGATTATGTAGGATATTCCTGTGTCAAAATGATGTTCTTTTATTTGTTAATACAGATATTTATTATAACTGTCTTGCAATGTCTTTGCTTTCCAGAAGCATTGGGTTATAATGGTCCATGGCTTGGTGGAGACACGTTTATGCATTTAGATAAGTAACATGGAGTTTGCAGGTATCCTGAGTCAGAAATGTGGGTCTGATTGTTCTGGATCCTTTCTATGGTCTGCAACACCATACACATTTTTCCTCACCACGTGCTCCTAAACACTGGCATGACAGTCCCATCACCCAGGCAGAATGTCTGCTACCTTGTATGTATTCGGGACAGAGAGCTATTTGAGACGTGCCAGAGTTAATCGGTGAGCAGTTAATTGCATAATGTATTTGGCATAGGTTTACTAATCTTAAAATTATATAAGCTTTATGTTAGAATTTATTGGACAAATCTGTGTTAATCTTTACTCTGAGGGTTATGTGGGAAGTGCTTCATTCCACTTGGTAAAACCAGCTGTTAAAATTGTTACAGTTTGTTGATATTTATTTCTCCAGCACCTCTTCTCACAGGTACTGAGTCCTATGACAGGAGTCCCTCCTCCCTCCATCAGCAGTTCCTGCTCTTCCTCCCCTCTCCCACTGGTCTCAGGCTCCAAGTCCCATGTCCTTTTGGGAGAGCACAGTTCCTACTGCTCCTCTACTCATGGTATGAAACTGGATGAAGAGGCTGCTCTGCTTCCTCACGTTCTTTCCACCAGACCCACAAGTTCCCAGTTCAAGAGCGGGGAAGCCAGCTGGCTCCCAAATTGGGCTCCCTTGCAGGTGCCTCTTCCAGACTTCCTCACTGAGACTCACGATTAGCTGACATGGACCCATTGTCTCCCTTGTCTTGGAATAAATTGGTCTTGGCACTGCAGTGTCATGTGTTAAAATGCCAGAAAAATGCCAGATAATTGTGATTCTATAGGTACAGGTTGTATGATTTGGATGGAGGTACTAGGTGACTTTTGTTAGTATATTTTTATGAGATTGCTAAGTAGATCCAGTTAATGAGATAGATTATATTATTTTAGCTGTTCTTTGTAGAAATCCAGATGAAAAGCATCTTTGTATTGGACATTTTAGGAAAAGTTCTTGTCTTACATGACCTAATACTCCCTGGTTTACATTGCAGTGTGAGTGATGAAAGACCTTGAAGCAGGATGTCCATTTAGTAACATGGTGGAAATGATCATTGTCCCATGATCTCAGGGACAGCCCCAAGAGAGACATGTAGTCCTTAATGCTGAGCTTCATGCATGCGTTGTTGCAGTGAGAGCCAAATACTTAGGTCTGGGATTCACATACAAGATGTGTTGATGAGGCAGGGCAGCTAAATTAGCCAGTGGGAAATACCAAAGTCAAGGAAAGATTTGACACACCTTCTTGTGCCTCTAACTCCATGCCAAATACAGGTTATTTGCTTTTGACGAATGTGCATTCAGGTACATATAATATATCTGAGGTAAAAGGTTGTATGTTCATATAGGTTATATCTGCATTTACAGTCTTTTTTTAACAGCATTTGATATCTTTTTCTGCCAGAATTTTTCCAGTCACCTTTTGAATTAACGTAAACTTTGAGCGCTCTTTGCTTGCCACCGATATCTAGGGCCAGCTGGATGGCCTTCATGTTTGTAAACTGACTCATGGATGGTGCCAAATGCTTTTGTGTGAAAAACTACTTCCTTTGTATTTATTTTTATATTTTTGTATTTTGTATTTTTTTTTATCTTTTATTTTGAACCCATTACTTGGCACTGTCATTTGATCTCCCTTAGTTCTTTCATTGAAATGACACAATAAATAAAATGCATTTGCATGGCAACAGCAGGCACAAAGCAGCCCTCAAGAGGCTATCAAGACAAGTATGTACCATGACCACGTATATTACGCACCGGCTGAAGCTAGGGTTGGTGTTCTCGGAGGGTGTCCCCTACTGAGAGATTGTGGGCAGCCTCAGCTCATGCTCAGCTCAGCTGGCTACAAAGAGCAATGCAATTATCACACCGCTGGGCACCCTGTGCTGCAGAGCACTCTTAGTCCTTGTAAGTGGAGCAGAGATGCAGCCTGTGAGCGTGGGAGGAAAGGGGTTTTACCTGGGGGTTGGGAAGCTGCAGAGGGAATTGTCTTACAGCTCAGCTGTTTTTCAAACCTTGTTTCCTTTTTCTCCAACAAGCTTGAGCAATCCTTGCTTTAAAGCCCTTAAAGCAAGGGATTACTCTGGAAATGCCAAAACGGGATGACATATAGTGGCATTTGCAGACAGTGTGAGAGAAGACAATAAAATCTGTATATCCTTTGTTCCTGATAGTTTGATATTTTCTTTATATTCAAATTACAGTCACTGAGAAAAATTCAGACCCACACTGCTAACTTCGGTGCTGATTATACCACATCTGGATTTGGCCCAGCCATTCCACACGCACGTCAGTGCAATGAGATTATATGGGCAGAAACCTGAAGCAAGGTATGGCATTCACAGTTCATCAGTTTTCTGCCAGTTGCGTTAGACAATATCAATTGTTAGATTCCGCCCAACCCTAAGCTCATTTCTGTATTATTTACATTGTCAATTTGTCCACAACACTGGTGCACTAGAGCAGAACTCCCAGAACTAGCGGTTACTGGATACCAAAATTGCATTTTTTTTTTTCATTCTGGCACTTAACAGGCAATGCTTTTACACAGAAAARCAAGAGCATTTTAGTAAGCAAGTGCCCTAAAATAAATGCTGTGCTAAAACGGGGAGAGAGAGAGAGAGAGAGGGAGAGATGCTAACCAAATTTTTCTTTCAAAGGTGATTCTTTCTTTCCTTGGGGAACAAGGCAGCTCTAACAGGTGGAAGGTTATTAAAATCATAAGAAAGATGAGCAGGGCACAAATTTGTCCTGGAATACTGCGCAGGATAATCAGAAAAATAGTATAGGTCAAATTCTTACATTGTTTGACCTCAGGAATTAAGGCAGGTCCAAATAGAAGTAGTGCTAAGATTTCAATATTTACTCTGTTTGGTATAGGTCACTTTTTCATTTAGCACAAACTATACTTTACTCAAAATTTGTGTGATTAATGCATTGATTTAGCTTCCCAATGTGCACTGCTGCTAGGCAGATTCAGATATTATTTATTTTTATTAGTTTATAATATGTCAATTTTTCTTGCTTATCTGTCAGCTCCCACAAAAATACATAAATCAAAAATATAGCAATGTGGACACTAACAAGGCATAATTATTGTAGGGTCTGTCCCCTTTTAAAGAAAAATACAATTACCTACCAATATGTTGCTGGGATTAGGTCAGAATTTGCATAATACTGACTCATATTTTCTTAACAATTTTAACATCAGACAATAGGTTTTGCAAATCTATATTCCTTTCCTGTTTTTCAGTTTTATTTTTCAGGCTAAAATAATAAGAAGCTCAGTCAAAACAAGATAATTATTGCAGTCTATCTCCACAGAAAACTTTAATTACTCCATGGCATGTTTCTAGGATTAGGTCAGATTTTTATAAGGCTGATTTTTTTTTAAATAACAATAGGCAATTAAGTCTGCCAAACTATAATTTATTACAGTTAAATTTATTCATTTTTCCAGGGATAAATATTTAATAGAAAATAACTCAATCACTGCAGGAGATTAAAGAAGATTTTTACCTCAATATAATCTTAGAAAAACAGCAGACATTTTTCTGTTCTTGGCTGTAATACCAAATAGCATCAAGTTAAATGACAAGATGAAAATAGTTGAAAAATTTTAACTTCAGTGAAATAATAGCTGCTAATGTATAGGATTATAAAACCCCCAGTAGCAGACTATGTAACAAATAGATCCCTCCTGAAATACTGAAAACTATGGTTGGGATCTAGGGTTAAATAACCGTGATATATTTATAGAGGGCAAGGGATCACCATAAAATAAAGCAGCAAATAGTAAAGAAGTCAATGTAAAAGAGAGGCCAGGGATTTAGGGTATAGAGATCATAAATTTTCATCGATATAAACAGTCCATGTACCTCAGGAGCTGAGTTTTAGCTATAATTTCAGGTCTGACCTATAGGCTTTTGGTGTTCACAGTGCATGCACGATCAAGATGCCATCTGAAGAGGTGAAAAAAATGTTTCAGATCTGTGTGATTTACTCATTTAATCATCCCCAAATCCACCCCAAACACAACAATACTGTGTCGAATATCAGTACTTGAGAAGATTTTATTGTCCCACTAAATTACATTTAATTCTTACTATAACATCTCATATAAACAAGAATAGTGAATGATTTCCTCCCCAGTGTGTTCTTCGGGAGGCAGGAAAAGATTGTTATATAGAATGCATAGATCTGGAAAAGGTCACCTTTTCTCTATCCCTCAGATCTCCAGAACGTGCACAGATACTTTCAGTTGCAACGGATGGTTTTCTTTCTCTGCTTTGAGGTGATATTTTCGGGTTTAAAATAATAATTATGAAACCACCACAAAGAACCATTTGAGGCTTTTAGCTTTTTACTAATTGCTCTGAAAGAGAATTCTAAATGATTTCCAAATGACTTAAATGATTTGGCTAAAGAGCATCTTATTACAAATGGGCTGAGTTGAAAACATTGTGTCAGCACTAAATGAGGCTTTTTTTCCCCCCTGCTTTTCTCTAATGGGCAGATCAGAACGTGTAAAGCACCCTCCCTGCAATGACTTTTAAATGGGCTTTGGATCAAGCCTTTATTTAGACAAGGTTTTCTTTTTAATGGAGTTTACCAGACTGCAATATTTGCCATTACTCCACTCCTTGCAGTATTCCCTATCCTTCGAATCTGAAATCTTCCAAACAATGTGGGCAAACTTAACAYCGGTTTGCAATAAATACCCAGTCGTCTTAGAGCAGATGACTTCAAGCCTGTCAGTGGCCCTGCTTTGGTACTGATGACAGCTAGCTGAAGAATTTCTGACTTGGGGACTGGTCCAGTAACCCTTAAGCAAGAGAGAAATCCTTACACGCATGAATAATCACATTAGTTTCATCAAAACCAGTTGCATAAATTACACAACCTGAGTAACAGCCTGCAAGGCGCAACCCAATGCCAACCTACCATTTACCTTCCCACAGTTCATTGCTTGTGTTATGCCAACTTTTTAGAAATTCTGCGATGCTAATGAAGAGACCTCTCTGCTGTGCCCATCCTAACGAGGTAACTGAATGACTTGTAAAGCAAGAGTGTTTGATGTAAGTACTGTTTTTCAAATACTAAAATATCTGCAAAAGATGTCAAACGGCTTTGCGGATGAATGGTAGAGCTTTTATTCCGAGCCACTAGGTTGCACTGTTGTATAAACAAACTCTCCTCTGCCATGCTGGATGCACACAGCCTCATGCTGTGCAGAACCTTGTAAATACTGTTTTACAGTTTTCACTAACAACAGAAGTATATGAGATCAAGAGAGGAAGACTGGCATTTGGAAATCTTTGCTTTCTCCTCAAAGGCAGGTCCGGGTCCTGGTTTCAGTTAGGTGTTTTTGTTCTGCGTAAGGTGCCCTGAAGATAACCATATTTTGGAATTGGAATTTTTTTTTTTTGGTTTTGTGTTTGTTGTTTT
>JAYKAV010002923.1:342366-430669 GCA_035582835.1 Phoebastria nigripes
TTTTGTTTTTATTTTTTTTTTTGTTGTTGTTTTTGTTCTGGGGGGAGGAGAAGCTGCTGGGGAACAGGTTTGGAAGGGAGAACGAAGCTGTTATTCTTGAATAATTCTTGACTTGACACACGTGTTCCTGGAGACTCATCTAAAGCTGCCATGGGCCTTCCTAGATACATAAACTCTGAACACGTACTTCCCCTTTCCTCCCTGATTTGGCACTGTTCGATGGCCCAGACAATACAAAAGCACATATCAATTACTTCCCTATGTACATTGCACACTCTGGGCAATCACAAACATTATATACTGTTCACGTGTGAACAATTAATTACAGTTATATTATTTAGTCATTCTTTCCACTACCATTGTCCAAAGTAAATTTTTCCTTTAAGTATAATATGGTTTTAATTTAGGAAGCAGGGTTTCTTTAACCTATTTGACATTATGCAAACCATCTTAAAGGAGGTTTCATGCTATTTCCACTCTGCCTGCTAACATAGCTCCCCGCCCAAATGTGAGCTGTGTTTTATCAAGCAAATTACTTACAGAGGATTTTGTTCAAAAAGACGTTGGGTTCATTCCTTTACCCATATTTACTCAGCTCTGGTGTAAATCTTTTTGTATTTTGCTCTGTGGATTAGCACCTCTCTCATCCTCTCACTACCCCTCTCTTTAGGGCAGTAAGCTGAGACAATAATAATGAGGAGCAGAGCTGGTGACTCTCTCCATCCTGGAGCTCTGGGAGGGAATAGGTCATCCCAAAGGACATGAGTCTGTGCTGGGTTAGTTTAGCTGGCCTGCTACAAGTCTTACATTTGGGAACTATCTGCTTCAGGTTTTGACTCTTTCGGTAACAATGTTTCTGGCTCCTAATTAAATTTCTTACTGCTCCAACACCAGAGAAGACAAGCAAGTTCCCCTTAAAAGGGCACCTAGACAAAAACAAACTTCACTGATTACAAGAACATGTGTTGCATGCAATTAACCCATTACTGGGCCCTGGAAAGGAGAAGGCTAATCTGAGGGAAAAAGGACCAAAAAAAAGGAAAGATACCTAATAGACTGAAACAGAATTTTATCTACTGGTCTTTTTAATTTGGGGCTGAGGGACTTTTTGCCACTGATCAGATACAGTTGCCTCTTCTACTTTTGCTCAAATGAAGCCGATGATTCTACTTCATTTCACCTAATATTGATATAGAATTAATATTTTTTCATAGGATCACAGGCACACACAGACCTTTACTGCAGAAAATAATAGAGGTGAACAGACATTGCGAATATTCTGCATTAGGTTTCCCTTCATATTTAATTGCACTTCTTTTCAGATACACACGTACAATTTCATGAGTATTTTTCAGTCAAGCTGGTTTGCCTGCATATTTGCAGAGAGTGAATCTGCAGTTATATTGGCAAGTATTCTCACATGAAAATTCAAATGTGCAAGTGTTTATCTTTAAACTGTATGCTCATCCAACCAGGGAGCCAAAAGACTCCTATAATCTCTCTGACCAAATGTTACTGAGCGGTGGGGACAGAGTGGTGGGTACTTGTAGAAAGTGATTTGTGCTCAGCCCTGGAACTTGCACATTTCCCCTGGAAAAAAAAGTGCTTGATTTGGCATAGCATATAGTCTAATATATCCAGTGTGAATCGGGACGTGTTGTAATAAAACTACATATAAGGGAAGGTATCTGCTCCCCCAGAAGTTCTTCTCTATTAGCATGGTATGGGCAACCTAAGAGGAGAGAGCAGAATTGTGGCTGTGAAGTTTCCAAATGGAGGGAGTGCTTAGTCCCTACAATAAAAGGAATCTTCTTCAAGTCGTGTTTATTTCAGTAGGAGCTGCACGTGAGTGCAAGTATCTGTCTTTACAGCTTTCTTCATCGGAACAGGGCCTTTGTTAGAAATAGCTAAAGGAATACACCATTTTTACTGCCACATCCACACTGGTCTTTGTAGATCCAGGGGTTTTATACTTTGTTTGAGAAATCACTGCACATAAAATAAACAGTAGCATTTTCCTTTCTTTTCTTGGGAAAACACTACTCACTGTTTCTGTTTTCTGAATGTACAATAAATACATTATTCTTTTTCTTCCTCTGACTAAATTTCTTCCTTAAACAGAAAGAGAGGTCTTAAAGCAGACTGTATTTTAATGGTCACACGACTTTCATAGTTGAATACATTGCCCTAATACAAATACAGAAGCAGAAATAACACATGTGTTCACAGCCATGTTTATTCAGGGATCAGGCAGATGTCATGGCAAAGTCTTTGTCTGTATGTACTGTACTGCAGGAGCCAGCTGTGAAGGACAAATCTGAGGTGAGGAATATTCCTTGCCTTACTCAAATGAAACTTCTGTAAATAAGTTTGTTTGCTTAGTTAATACATATATGCATATAATGAAAGACTGTAATCATAGCATGTATGTCTGTACTGTCCTGCTAGCTTGGATCCTGACTGTAAACACTAGATAGGCTGTAGTCTCTGCACATTAGATCTTGTGMTGTTTGGAGTGGGTCCAACTGTTGTTGTGAGTTAAAAACTGCATATACCTGGTGGGAATAACTGAGATTTGAGCTCTGGCCAAAAGGCAGTATGGATGCAACTAGCTCAAGGCCCTGGGCTCTGAGAGCCTGGACATACAGCTATGAAATTAATGTAAACTTATTCAGTGATTCTCTTTGTAAACAACCCACAGAAGACAAGGTAAAGACATACACAAACACACACACATCTGTCCCTTTCCYGTCTTTTAAAAAAAAGTGACATGAACTAGTCCAGCCCACACTGATCTAGAATTCATGCTAATTAGTCTTTAAAAGCTAATGGATACCAGCAAAGTATGGGAAACACATCTCAGAATGTAATGGATATGAGTTTGGACAACAGCTCCTGCATTTAATGCTGAGCATTTTTTATATAAAAGGTGGAATACATTTATGAGAAGTAGATGCAGGATGTATATAACTAATTATAGTGCAATTAATGCAACAGATTGCATCCCTTTTCTCCTACTTCCCCAGTAATTTTGATATAGTTTCTCCTGGCTGAATGTAGTTTATATTTATTATAATAATTCTCTATCTCTTTTGCTTTCATTCTCTTTTAGTAGAAATAATCAGCTGATTGACTGTTAGAAAATTAGCCCAGGGAACTCTCTCTAGTTTGCACTCTCTTTCTCTCTCTCATCTTGCTAAACTGGTGAGAAAATTTAACCTGTAACTCTCTCACACAGTCATCATTAGACAAGCGTGTTTCCATCTCATTTTTAGAGCAAGTTTGTGTAGGATGTGACTGCATTTTCATATTAGAATTCAAGGGGGCACATGTGTGCGTGTATACAGTACTGTGTATATTATGCATACAAAGTTATTGTTCAAAAGATTTCTATCATCTATTCCCTTGTAACACCTCTATACTTGAAACACGGTGCTGTAATGTGCCTGTACCAATCAGAAAATTGAGCGATCATAACCTTTTGCTTACATCTAAGCAAAAAATATTTCAACTGTCGCATCAACAGAGTAAATCCCCTTTTATTGAGTATACTCAGAATATAAAAATGATAAATGCTAACAATTAGATGTGAGTCATGTGTGTTTTGCAGGGCTTTAGAGTCTGAGCATACAGGATTCTGTAAGCCTGACCTTCCAGAGCCGTCCATGGTATATAGGGAAGAGCTATGTAAGCAGGTTATGGAAATGTGTGATTAACCCTTGTCAAGGTGGCCAGCCAATTGAATGCTTACTGGATTTCTCATTAATAACTGGTAGATCTGACTCCCTTATTCTCTCAATATTTATTCTCTCTCAATACAATAAGGACCTAGAAAAGCATTGTTGTCTCAGAAATTGTATACACATTTTTTTTCTTCAAGATTGTGGCAATACAACAGCAGGCAAATATTATCCCTGAAAAGTGTGCATTCCTCCAAAAACCAGAATTGTATATCCAGGTCTAAAAAGGCTTGACACACAACTTGACCTGATGAAGGCACTCCTCAGGCAAGCTACATACCTATGACCAGTTATCCCTCTTTGTTATAAAACAAACAGACACCAAGCCCTTCAGATATAGGTAGGAATACAGAGGACTTTCCACCTTTTTTTCTAGTGATCTCGCATGGCACCAGCCTGTTCTGCCTGTGACCATCAGCAGAGCAGAGAAAATATCTAGATCCTAGGCTTAAAAAAACCCCCAGACACCAGSTAATAGTCAGTTTTTAACAAGAAGTACACTTGATGAAAGTCGGGGAAAAAGTATTGAGAAATATGCCTGCCTCACAGGAGGGAACTTTGGATGATGTCCCTGGATCCCGTTAAGCTTCCTTTAGTTTTGTATTACCCACAGGCTCATTCTGTGGAAATTTAATAATGCAGATCTTTATGTTTCAGTAATTACTTGCTAGAAAACAGAAGGATCCTTCTGTCATACTCCTGACTGCAAAGCTGTTTCAGCACACCATGTCACATTAATGACAGAATCAGGGAGCTGGCTATTAAAATAGGGAGGTAGGAAAACTCTTTATTTTCTGGCCTGGTAAGATTTTGCTAATTAAGCAAAACCAATACCTTGGTTCCTTGCATTTGGCCAAAGCGGGGAAAGCCATATACATTCCTTCCTTTCCCCTAAACTCTGCTTTTGGATCTTCTGTGAACAATGTGAGTCCCTGTACATAATTTACCAAGCAGCAGCACACTGCTATGATATGACTTCTCAGTTTTGCTATTGTCTACAAGTGCTTTTGTTTTATGTGTCGTTATCCATGCTTGATCCATAGAAGAAATAGGCGTCAGAGTCTGTTCTGATCTGAAAAGCCTGGCTCAAGTCGTAGGGATGCATGACTTCAGCTCACTCTGCACCACAGCCCAGATGGCAGATGTTCTGCAAAAATGCAGGACTTTAAGTCCTGAACTTAAAAAAAGTGAAACTTTAAAGAATGTCTTTAATTTCACCCTCTGGGGCCTGCCAGGCAAGCAGCTGCCGAGGCACTTGTGCTGCTGCCTGCCGGCTGGGATAGGGAAGCCCCCTGCGCAGGCACTGGCACGTGAGTCTGCAGCTTGCTCGTTGGCCTCTGAGCACATACAAGCAGAAACCTTGGATTATCATTGCAACAAGCCACAGATACTTCCAGATAGCACAAGGACAGTAATGTTCCTAGACTTAAAATCATTGTTCCCTCTCAACTGTGCTCCACTCTGAACTGAGACAGGGTTTTGCTATGTCCTGAGCGGCAGATCCTCTCTCTGCAGTGGCTAACAAAAATGCATAGGGTGTCTAGGTTAAGCAACTGGTTATGTCCTGAAACAGGATTTTTCAGGCCATTTGGGCATTTTGTGAGACCATCAAGAAAACCTTTACACAAACAGGAGCCCAACTCTGTTTTGGAATGCATCCAATCTCAATTAGCAAGATCTTGTCAGGCCAGAGAATAAGGGTTGTTTCTATCGCCCTCTATTTTTTAGACAGGTCCCCAAAATCTGAAGATATTTTCTGTCCTGTGGGAATTAAGATATGTGGCTACTGGGAGTCAGGTTGGGGAGGTGATGGGTGCAAAGAGGTGGGATTTCTTATTAAAGTGTGGGTAGGGCAGAGAGAAGAAGCTTGATACAGACTCCAATTTGACTTCCCAGTGATAGACACATCTTTTTCATTAATAGTTACACATGAGCTAACTGCATCCCCTTTTCTAGATGTCCCTTCTTCATGCTAACATTCTCTACTGATGAATATAAATGACTAATCTAATCAGTTTCCCTTAACCACCTCAACATATCTTATCTTGAAATTGAAATGCCTACAGCCAAATTTATTTCAATGCTGACCCCTACCCCTTCCAACATACCTTATTTTGAAGCCTAATATGCCTTTTCTCATAGCTTTTATTTATAGGCTTTATTTTCTATTGTATGCTTTTCTGTACCTCAAAAAATACTGGATGTCCTTTTGCATCTGCAATTCTCCTCCTCACTTCACAGGTGCATCTTGAGGCACGCAGAAAGTACAGGATTTGACCAAGCTTCCACAGGATATTAGGAACAAAATAAAGCTCTCAGACATCCAAAACTAGTCTCTGGCATTCTTCTGTTTGGAAGCTGGCCTAGTGTAACATTTTATGTAAAGAGTTATAATGTTTGCTGTTCAGAGGGAAGCGCAAAAGCCCCTGAAGCTCATGCTCATATGTACGATGTTGGGCTATAGTAAGTGTGTATGTGTGTGAGTGTATACCCCCAGGGAATGGTGGGGAAGTTATTAGTTAGGCAAGATGGTATAATAAAGTGTTCAGGCTGGAACAGCCACTTTTCCAGAAGGAGTAGTATGGGGAAGAGGACTTTGGATGAAAGGACTTTGTACAAATGTAAATGCAACTACAAGGGATAGGATGACTGGAAAGGATGGAAATACCCTGTGGAGTCTTATAAATACTGTTGTCAGAGTGTGTAGTGTTAATGGAGATGTTGTGGTCAATGCTAAGGTAGTGGGGGGGGGTGAAAGGTAATTTTTTCCTTATAAAAAGGAAGCACACTGGAAATTATGTTAAAAAAAAAATCAGATTTCTTTGACAAGATCTGTTTTCCATGAAACTGTGTTGATTTTGATTGTGTTACCATCCCTTAATTCTTTAATGGTTTCATTTCCTATCAGCATTTCCATRACTTTGAAGAAAACTAATCTTACAGTAACCTGTTCACGTCTGCTGCCTAAAAAACTTTCTTTTTCTTTTCTTTGAAAAAGCCTGTAAGCTCTAAAAAAGTGCTTTTTCTTTCCCCCCCGAAGAAAAAATATATTGGGAAGCTTGGGAATATTTTCTTGTCTATATTCAGCTTGTGGGGGCAGGCTTCCAGGGTCTATTTTTGCTAGTTATCCAAAACCTGTGCTCTAGCAAGGTGAGACTTCCAGCCTGAAGAGATTTGAGACTGTATGTTCAGCCCCTAAGGGAATAGGTGTATACGCTTGATAAAAACCGCTATGTGAGATCTGCAGCCTTGGACAAATGTCCCCTGAGGGAAATGTTTCCTCCAGTTCACGTACCCCTACTTAGTGTTAGAAGTTTTCGAGTGAAGATCAATAACCTGGAACTAAACCTGGGGAGTTTAGCTTTGTATCAGGTTTTGTTCTCTCTACTGAAACTCAAGAATCTGACTGTAGAGCACTGGATGCACCAGATAAATATGGATTTTGTCGTAGCTCACTGTTATTTGAAAGAACCCATGCCTTTCTCGGTTTGTCCAGTCTAATTTGGATCAGTAATCAGAGTCTGAATTACCATTAGTGCTGCTGTTTGGGTTTCTTTGTCTTCATTCACTCCTAACACTTCCAGTGCATAGCTAAATAGAGCCTTCATATGCTGAAAGCATTTGGAAAAGCTCATACATCATTCATCCAGAGAGGAGAAATGAAGTAAGAAGGAAAGGAGTGTCTTTGTTTCTTCACAAGGACTGAACACAGTACTGAGAGACTGATAATACGGTTACCATTTAGACAGAGACATTATTAGAAATGCAAATTCGGACTAGGAAATACTGAATATCTCTCATTTTGGAAAGTCATTTTTACCAGATTTACTGATGAATTTGTTAGAAATGTAATCCCATTAATGACACTACTGCTTCTTATGGATGGCAATGACAAAATGCAAAAGAAGAGCTCCAGCCCTTCTTTTTAAGGAATGCAGCCATCTTTTCACCCATGTATTCAGAGTTCTCATTCAGAAAAGATGCATTTATATCATCATATGGCAGAGCCTTGGCAATAATAACATCTCAATTGCCAGAATATACTTACAATGGGTGTCTCTGGCTCTGAACACTCAATTAAGTACATTTTTTTCTTACATGGTCCCTGTGGTACATTAAGTTTTACTGATATCTAATAGCTTCAGTATCTCTAAGGGAACTGGCCTTGATTTTATTAACCTAAAAGATTGAAGAACAAAAGGCATATATTGCTGACAGGTTAAAAATTCCTTAACAAAGGTATCTTAATTGCTTTCTTATTTCCCTTAGTATATGCTGTGGTAACCTCTACTGCTCATTCAGAAGGATATTAATTTTGGACTCAGTAATTTTCCATGAAAGATATCTTGTTAGGTTTCATAGTCGTTGGTTGGGTTTTTTTTTTGGTCAAGAAAGATTTGAACAAAGTTGTCGATTGTGTTAGAGGTTAGAACCTTTCCTTCCCTCTTTGAAAATCATCTGTCTGCCTCACTCCCTCTCTCTGTCGGAGTGACTATTAAAGCTAAAGTAGTGTGTAGTGATACATATGTGATAACCAACAACTTTGGCCTAAGAGCTTATCTGTTAACGGTGTCAAATGCTATCTGATAATCAATATAGCTGCTCTTGTGTTATGTGCCCGAGTTTCTGGAAGTGTGACTGTTTGTTTGCAAACACATGTTCTGCTTTCTMTCCTTTTACCTCTTGGTGGTTGTCAGCCTCCATATCTGTGTCTTTCAGCCGGTTTCATTAAAACCTTTCTATAGCAGTCGGAAGAAACCTGCAGCTTTGGAGGATCCCCAAGCCTTAGCAAGCTGTGTAAACTGTGTAAATCTATTTAAGGCTAAGGGTCCCACGAAAGAACCTCCAAACTTCTGCTCTGTATATTAGGGAATGACAAAATGCACTGTGGAGGAAAGATATTTCTTTAAATGAATATGCTGCTGTTCTCAATTCTAGTGACTACCCTACAGTGGTCCTGCTTTTTTATCCTGCTTTTTTATCCTTATCACGCACTTCTGTTTTGCAGCATACAGACTAGGATTCCGTTGTTCCCCAGAGATGGAAAAAACCCCAATAAATTATCCCAGGATAAAGGGATGAGTTGTAATCTTGCTGATTTTTTAAGATGAAAATGAATTGGTGTGATAGTAAAAGCATTTCTCTTTCCCTTTTGCAGTTTTAAGGCACATCAGAATAAGTGTGTATATTTATGAAGGTGAAAATGTTCTATAGGGTTTTGCAGCGATAAATACCTTACAATGACACAGCTAACTTAGAGCAGGCAGTTTGAGTGTCAGGGGAAACATTAGGTATTTCTGATATCACACCTCTGTGTGGGTAATTTGCAGGTTTGTATATATTTCAAGTTTCATTGCTCCACTTGACTTAAATATTTCTCCCCTCACCTCTTTCTTTCTCCCTGTGTGAAAGTTTCAAATGCCAAAGGGATATGACCAAGGGGCTGTTCAGGAGATACAGTGAAGCATGAGGAATTCTCAAATTTGGAAAGCGTTCTAGAAAACTGTACAATAAATTTCTGTCCTCTGAGCTGAAGAGATCTAAGGCACAGGAGTCTGATTTGGCTGTGAATAATGCCATGTCTTCTGAATTTTTTTGACTCGGGAGCATCACCCATCCAAGCTTTTCCCCTTACACACAGCTTTAGTTGGGGAACTGCTGATCAGTGCACGGACTGCGTGTTACAGCTGGATAAATGCTGCGGAAGCAACAATGTGCCTGTGTGCCGTGGATGATTCAGGATTGCTGCCTTGAGTAAGTAACACAAAATTAAGAATTCCCATAACAAAAGTATATTGTGTCCCTTAGAAATGCATCTTTAAGGGCTGTGACACAGCAGTGTCTTCTTAAAGCAAAAGTAGAAGTATTTTGCCTTGCAACAGAGCTGTCTGTCTTCAGGGTTAGGGAATCCTCCTCTTCCTCATTTTGAGGGTGTTGCTCATTTGGGCCCTGCTGTCTCATATCCTGCACTCAGTAAGTGCTCCTCACTAACAGAGCTGATCAGATTAAAAGTCTTTAAAAATGATCATGCCAAGGACTGAAAAATTACATGATTCTTCTTGCCTAAATAAAATGCTGAGGGTTAAAGCTCCAGAAAAGCCACTGTCTCCTTTTTTTTGACACTATTTTTTGACACTCTGTTTCCTAAAGATGCATGGAAGCTGCGTCTTTTTTTTAATGGAGAGCAGGAATCTTGCTTCTCACGAGGATGGCGGCGGGACTTTGGCGCTGGTGGAATCTGTGATGCTTTCGTGGGGAGGAAGGCAGACGGTGAGGAGGCTGCAGCGGGGAGGGAAAGCCTGGGAAGAGAAGGGCTGGCGGTGCAGCTGCAGGGCTCGGAAGCTGTCCCGGGCCAACAGCTGGGGAGAAATTGCTCTCTGCTTTCCTCCAGAAACATTTGCTGCAACACATCAATGTCTGCGCCAACACATTCCCGTGATTAGTGTGGTGGTCTTTTAGCACTGACCTCTACTTAGTGTTCAGCTTGACATATTAGTCTTCGCCAAAGTAAAAGTTAATTCTAAAATAAACTTGTTAATCCCTCTATTTTCGATCGCTCCATTTGCTGCAAATTATTCTGGGACGGATTCTGCTGTCGTGAAGCTGAGGGCAAGCCTTGTCACAGGCTTGCATGGGAGCACAATTAGGCCTTTCCTGGATCTTAATTGGCTTCACGGTTGCTCTCTTTGGGAAGTATATTTCAGCATCCCTAACAAAAAGAGCTGTACCACATGTATGTGTATTTGCAGGTGTGCAAATATTTTTCACACAAATATTTTTCATTGACAGAATGAGTAGCATGAGCCTTACCTTTTCTCTGGACTGGACACTACCCCTTTTTGTGATCACTTCAAGAGCACTCCTACAGAAGGAGTAGAAAATAATATATCAATAGGTTTTGAACTAGCCTAGAAAGTATAGTAGAAAAATATCTGTGTGGCTCCTATACAATTAAATGGAATGGATCCAAATATATCAAAATAATGCCATTTTCACTTACATTTTATCTTTACAAGTAGGAAAGGCTTTCTGGGCAACTTCTGTGGAATTTTACCTTTTTCATTCCTACAGATTTTAGTAGGGATTATTCCATTAGGCTATTTTAGTAGAGTTGTTTGGAGGATCTTGTTGGTTGCTGTTAGTATGGAAAAAACCACTTTTATCTCTCCTGTTACTTGTCCCTATCTTTAGAAGAACCATGTCCTTCAAAAGACGGCCTAGCTGCTTCCCTGTAAAGTCCATCACTACCCATCTTTGTACTTTCCAGATTGCACTTCTTGGCTTCTTTTTCACTATTGCACATGGTGATGGTGGAGCCATGGTTGGCTCTGTTTTCAAAACATCAAAGCATATGAGCATGTTTGCACTCAGCCGTGTCAGAAGCAGAGGTATGCAAGCCTGACTATTTCTATAGTTGACAAGATAGTCTCCAATTTCCTCCCTGCCCAGCTGAAAGGAGAAAGCATTTACAATCAAATTACTAATTTTTAAATTGCTCTTTCTCCAAACTAAATCAAGTAAATATGTGAAGCTTTTCGTTTTGCTTTCCAGAAAAAGATGGCTCTACCAAAGACACAAAAACGCAATATATTTTAGCTCATCTTCTTGAAATTAACCTTTTTATGATCTGGATGTATTTGAATAAAAAAAGCTCTTGTGCTGTCTGATTCCCTGCTCCAAATGCCAACTCCAACGAAATCTCTTTATATGCTGTAACCTCCACTCTCTTCCCCACACCCCACTCTGTAATCTGTATCCATGGTAATACATTACTGTTTCCAGCAGCCAAGGGGTTTGGGGGGAAATTATGGGAAGAAAAATCTTTCACTGTTAAAGTTGTGGTAAAATGTCATCAGTTTGATGGAGCGATACTACGCTTTCAGTATGAAACCCCAAACAAATTGGAATTTGGTTTGTTTCAGGTTTCATTATAGACTTTGAAATATTGAACCTAGGTTCATCAAAACATTTTCTTGAGTTTGCTTTTACACAGACCTTAGGCCCAGTTTCAAAAGAATCTGGGCCCGGTTTTGAGCAGTTTATGGGCTGACTTTAACATAAACCAGATCACGGTTAGTGGACTTGGCTGAAATTCACTCTGAACTTTTAAGTGAGGTTGAACCTGAAAGTGAAATTTTGTGAGCGAGAACCCAAGCAAACTGGAACCAAAAAAAGGTTAGCAAAATATTGCGCATTGATGCTGCAGAACTTCAAACAACAGGATCTATCATCCTAAGAAGAATTCAATAAAAGCTTAAAACCCAGTTAAACTTTTTATTTCATTTGGGAATTTTGCTTTTATTTTTAAATAAACAGAGTAAGCACTACATCAAACAAATTATTTAATTCAACCTGTGATTCTACTGATGTCTGGTATAATTTAGGTGGCAGGAAAATGTCGTATAAAACCTTTAGGAGAGGATTTTCAAAAGCTCTTAGCATTGATTTAGCTTGTCTGTCTTTAAAATTAATGGGAGTTGTATTATTGATGTCTCTAGAAGCAGTATCAGCCCGATCCTAGACATTTGTGGTAATCCCATGACTAGTATACAAAGGTAGTAGGATCCTAGATGAAGTAGTCAGTTGATAACCTCTGCTTGAAGCAGTTATGATTGCTCTGTAGCTGAGGATGGATCTTAGGTTTCTACCCTAAATATGCCTGTGATGCTAAGTTTTTTATTTACTTCCCAAAAGTCACCATTCCTCTTAAATCTGGGAGTGTTACGTTCTGTTCTGAGGCAGACTTTTGTGAGAAGCTGGATAAAACTAGAGATGCATTTTTTGAAAATAATGTTATCTCTCCCTGAACTGTACTTTATTTCTGCAGTATTAGCCAAAAGGTAGGCAAGATCATTAAATCTCAGACCAAGAATTCTTACATTAGGCACTCTCATCAAAGTCCGTACAAGCAGGCTTTCCAGTGTTATTTCTTTGATAAAGCTGGCCAGTGAGTGAGTGTATCGTATTTTGCCTCTCAGTTTCTCTAGATGGGATTCTGTCAGCCCAACTTGACAGTTATTATTTTTTTTTTCTTTTACTTCAGGACACCAAACTGTTTCTAATTGTTTTCTTTTCCTGCCACACTCTTTTTCTGCTATTGCTTATTTCTGATATTGATACCTTGCTTCCCCTCTTCTGTCTAATGATGTACGTGTCAAAGCAGACCACCTTTCAAAGCTCCCTATGAATGAATGGGGGAGGGTGCAAGCCAGCAGCAGTCAATCTTTGAAACATTGAAATACGGAATTCCTGAGTATGAGCACAATGGCAATTGTCCAATTAAGACAGAAGCCAGCAGCAATTGGTATAAAGTAGGTTCTGTGTTTTGTGACAAAGGGAGCTGAAGCTTCACAATTTACCACTTTAATCACTATTTTTAAATTTTTTTTATTATTATTATTATTATGGCTTTTCAGGTATTGCTTTTAGTCTTTGTAGTTAAACAGGCAAGTTTTTTGCATCTTGTCTTCATGGTTGACTTAGTTTCCCTAAAAATATTTTTATTAGGCAATTTGTTAATAGGCTGGCCTTTTGGTTTAGGAACATCCAACTGTTGGAACGAACACAAGGTCATATCCCATACCTTCCATGTTTAAATTAAAACATATGTAAGAGAGGGAACTTGTGTTTAAAATATACTTTTAGTATCATGAAACAGAGGGCCCAAGGGTCCTATAAAATCTATATGCTGTTAACATACAAGATCACTAGCTTAATGCCATCTTCAGAAAATAATAATTTTACTGTATTATGCTGTTTGAATAGTATTAATTTAAACAAAAAACCACAAATATGACTGCCTATAATGTTACCTATTATTTTAATTAATCTGGATTGAGGACCCATTTCCCTAAGTACTGTAAAACACAGGGCCCACACCTGGAATGTTTATACAGTCCTGCAATCCGTTTCATATGGACAAAACAGGACTAGTGCAGAGCGTCACTGAAGCCATTTGGGACTGCACCAGCCTAGATGGAGACCTAACCTGAGGCATCGGATAAGCAAAGAGAAGGAAGATGTGAAAGCCAATTATAAGATGACCTGATCATTGGCTTCTGAAGTAGCTTTCTGCACACTTGGAGGTCCCAAGTCCTTTGGAATTAGAATAAAAGAATAAATGAGACACAGAATTAAATCACTTGTCTCTGATAGCTAACTTTTGTGAATAGTTGTTTTCTTGGGAGTGCTTTTTACCTGCAAGTGTAAAGTTGCATAGTAATTTGGAGGCTGCAGCAAAGGTCTTTACAGGTAAGGTAAAGAGGGCATTTCTCACTACTAAGGAAGCAAGTTGGGGGAAAAAAGGAAAAATGAAAAAATATCACACAATCACAAAATGCTTGAAGTAGGAAGGGACCTCTGGAGGCCATCTGGTCCAACTTCCCTGCTCAAACAGGGTCACCTACAGCTGGTTGCCCAGGACCACGTCCAGACAGCTTTTGAATATCTCCAAGGCTGGAGACTCCACAACCTCCCTGGGCAACCTGTGCCAGTGCTCAGTCACCCTCACAGTGAAAAAGTGTTTCCTGATGTTCAGAGGGAACCTCCTGTGTTTCAGTGTGTGCCCATTGCCACTGGTCCTGTCACTGGGCACCATTGAAAAGAGCCCGGCTTCATCCTTTTTGCACCGTCCCTTCAGGTATTTATATACATTGATAAGATTGTCCCTGAGCCTTCTCTTCTCCGGGCTGAACAGTCCCAGCTCTCTCAGCCTTTCCTCATATGAGAGATCCTCCAGACCCTTTGCTGGAAGGGCCAGTATGTCCAGTATGTCCATGTCTCTCTTGTACTGGGGAGCCCAGAACGGGACCCAGAACTCCAGGTGTGCCCTCACTAGGGTTGGATAGGGGGCTAGAGAGGGGAAGGATCACCTCCCTTGACCTTCTGGCAATGCTTTGTCTAATGCTGTCCAGGGTAGCATTCACCTTCTTTGCCACAAGGGCACATTTCTGGCTCATGTTCAACTTGGTTTCCACTAGGACCCCTAGGGCCTTTTTTGCCAAGCTGCTTTCCAGCCGGGTGGTCCCAGCATGTACTGGTGCCTGGGGTTGTTCCTCCCGAAGTGCAGGACTTTGCACTTTCCCTTCTTGAACTTCATGAGGTTCCTGTCAGCCCATTTCTCCAGCCTGTTGAAGTCCCTCTGGATGGCAGCATGACCCTCTGGTCAGCCACTCCTCCCAGTTTTGTGTCATCAGCAAACTTGCTGAGGGTACACGCTCCCCCATCATGCAGATCATTAATGAAGATGTTTAACAGGATCAGACCCAGTATTGACCCCAAGGTACACTGCTATTTACTGGCCTCCAACTGGACTTTGTGCCACTGATCACTGGGCCTGGCTATTCAGCCAGTTTTCAGTCTACCTCACTGTCTGCTCATCCAGCCCATACTTCATCAGCTTGTCTATAAGGATCTTACGGGAGACAGTGTCGAAAGCCTTACTGAAGTCCAGGTAGACAGTATCCACTGCTCTCCCCTCATCTACCAAGCTTGTCATTTCATCATAGAAGTTAATCAAGTTGCTTGAGCATGAACTCATTCATATGAGTTCTTCTCAGAGCCTGGCTTTACTGGCAAAGCAGAGGTGCTGGAGAGTAAAGTAGGCAATGATGTACACAAACATTAAAACAATAAGAAGGAAGAGAAGCACATGCTTATTCTCTGTTAAAATGAAGGTACAACTCTCTCAGGGCCCTATGAGAAAACCCACGCCCCTTCCAGCTTTGCCTTTGTTTTAGCAAGATTTGCTCCCCCAGTGTCCCACTACTGCTGACCTGGTTTGTGTCTTGCTTACCTGCCTTTCTGGGATCGTGCTGTGCAAGCTCTCCTGATAGGATTGTGAACACAAAAGCTTTCCAAATCAGCCAGGGAGGCCTGGCTTTTGCTAGTGTGAAAGAAAAGCAAGTAAATGAAAATAGTAAGAACAGTACATGTTCCATCAGGAACCCAAGAATTGTTATCATGAGTTAAACCAATGCTCCAGCAAAACATATACTGGTTGGTATGTAGTACTTTGAAGGAAAGTTATGAACTCTTATGATAGCAGCAGTAAGATAAAGAGCTTATACAGTTCTTATTTGGGCAATGTACCATAATGCTTGCTCTTACCGCCTGGTCCAGAACAAAGGAATTGACTCGCATTTTAGTTTTCTTCCAAAAGAGGTTTAACCTTTGATACTTATCACTACATCGTTGTGCAATAAGCTGTTTGGCAATAACTTCTCTGAGGGAAATTAAAAGTAGAAAAAAATATTATTTAACACTGTTATGATTCTAGTCTTCATGTTTTTGCCCCAGCTGTCCTCTGTCACCCTCTTCCCGGCTTTCTTTTTTTCGCAGACTTTTCTGTTCCTTTTTTTTCTTCAGGCAATCCCCTGGCCTCTACCTTACCAGTATTTTTGCTTTTTCTTTGTGTCCTTTGCCTCACTTTGAGCTCTTTTTTTTTTTTTTTTTTCTTTCCCATTTTCTGTTTTATTTACTTCAGCTTTCCTGTCTTACCTTTATTTTTTTTTCTCTAAATCATCTCTTTAATTCCTCTTTGGTCATCTTCTTTTTTCCTCCCTTCTTTTGGCCTCCTTTTTTTCAGGTATAGTAAAGTGAGAAGTACTCTCAGTTCCCAGTTAAGGTCAATACAAGTTGAGGAAGCAAAGCATTGCCCCCTAGTTGCTTATATCCTTGCAGAAAATATACTTTCTAAACCTTAGCAAGATGATGTATGAAATTATCTTTTTGGATATTTGAAGGTTCTTCTGAAGCCAACAGACAAATGAATATTTGGGAGTAGTTGGACCAAAAATCTGAACCATATCATAACAACTTTGCACTGGTATTTACCTGAAAATAATGCAAAGATAACTTTTTTTTCACATTATTTTAACACATGTGGATACTCCGTTAAATTCTAATTTTACTGGCTTTTATGCAAAGATCTCCATGCGTTTTGGAAAAAAAAAAAAGAATTAATTTAACCTCTCAGTCTTTTGATATGAGTATTATTATCATCCCTGTTTCACTGATGTGTACATAGTTGGAGCCTGTGTTCTGTGTACTATGCCTATAAATCAAGGACATCTGCCTTCTTGCATATTGTTGAGGTGTTAATAGGTTGGGAGGCACAGATGGAGGTAGTCACCAGATGGAGGTATTATTGTTAATTTAACTGAATATATAGGAAGATCATGGAGAAGTATTTGTTATTACTTGTGGTAGTGATTTTTTTTWTATATAAAATAAGGCGATTAAAAAAGGGATACTCTGCCTGACTTCAGTTGTTGCCAACCTCAGTGATTTTATCAGAAGTCTCATGATACTGGTATTTTACTTAAAGTCTAGTCCTTGGAATCAATTATCATCTGATAATCTTAGCGTTCATTTCAAAATAAAATTGAGTTTCTGGTCTTCATGAATATAGAAGAAAACTTGAAAACATGGATTGAGTGCACACAAAAGGCTCAGAGACAGTAAGTAAAATAATCCAGGCATATTTTTTTAAATTATGATTTAAAATAGCTGTATCATTTGTAGGAGGCTGACTTGCAATTTGTTTACCTTATAGTACAGTACTGACTCTTAAGTTTAGGAAAGGTAGGCACCCATATAAGTAACCAAAAACATTATATGACAATACAGAGAAAAAAAAGAGAGCTATGAAAGGAATCAAGATGGATACTCTTGTAATGAAAGAGATGTTCAAATTTCTCTATCTTGTACATTGATTTTTAGCAGGATGTTTTCTTATCTCAGGTAGGTTATGTGGAATATTCATATTATGCTTAGTTTGTTCAGGAAAAAAATACCAATACCCTTAGCAAATTATAATATAGTTTAATAGGAGCTACTATGCAGTTCTTCCCCAAGTTGAATAAGACTAAGTTAATAATAAGGCTGAATTTAAAAATGATTGAATGAGCCACATGAAAAGGAATAAAGAGTTTATATGTTGTCCTAAAATGTGTTCCCTGCACTTTTTTCTCTCCCAAATTCACCCCTGAAAAACCGCAGTGTCCGTACCAGGTTAATTTTCAGCAAACGTTGCACCATCCCAAGTACATGATCTTCATCTGGCCTGTACTCCCATATTGTCTGCTTAGGCTATCTGGAGTAGCATCCAGTGATTACCGCCAAGCTGAAACAGAACAAAAAACAGAGACTGGCACATGATTTCAAACTTCTTTTGAGGAGTCAGTTTACCACCTCATTTCTCTCCTGGACCCCAAAGCAACCCATGACTGGAAGTAAATTTGCATGGTGTTCAGGTTTTGTAATAAATTTCTTACATGAGGCTTGTTGAACAGGGGAAGGGGGAGGCAGGGGGAACCTTTTCATGCCGTTCTTCCCAAACCTCGTACAGAAAGTGTTCCATTCGAAATGAAAGCATTTCTATTGCTTTACAAGGTGCCATATAAAGAAGGCAAAATGTGTTTCCTGTGTTACCTCTTATCACAGTAGCATATCAAGGTAGATTTGGGATCTATGGACCTCCACAGCACACTACTCCACCACAGATGCTAGAGCTGGAGATGCTGTAGCAAGGCATTTAAATATAGAGGGTCTGCATGATCAGATCTTACCACTGTTTTGAAAGCTGTCCCTGTAAGGCCATGAGGGAAACACCAGACCTTGTTCATTTATTTTTTCCTTGCGAACTTAATTTTAGTAATGAGGAATCTGAGGGTTGCCAGCACAGACTGGTTGTATTCATGGTGGGAAAAATACACAGCTATTCTCCTCAAGATCCATTTTCAATGGAAATGTTTAATATTCAGAGTAATAAACCCAGTGGCTTTTCTCTAGTTAACATAAATCTCCGTTTTATTTTTTTCATTATGAAGACAAATATCAAAGGAATACTGAAGCCAAAAGGCAGTGCATGAAAACAGGGAGATTCCCAGAAAAATAAAGCCCTCTAAAATAGGTAGAAAAGTATAACCATGTACTTGTTAGGTTGTTCCCTATGGATTTCCTTTTCTGAATTCTTTGTTATTGCAAGTTAAAATCAACTACTTGAACATTTTATCTAAGAATTTAAAATACATATCTAGGTATCTTTAAGTAGGTTACCTGTGAACTAAAATCAAAAAAATATGTTATCTATAGAACCATGACATTAAAAATATGGACTAGAGTTCAGATCTTGCAGGTCTGAGCTGCAGTCTTGTTATGAGTGTAGGGAAAAAAGGAACATGGATAAAAGAAATTGAGCAATGATTAAGAGAATGCATGGGTCCTGAGATCCTAGTATTTTGAAAAGTAAAAAAGGTACTCATTTGATCATAGAGGTAAGGCTAGGCAAATGAAACTATCATCTCAAAGATTACATTTTAACATTAAAACTCTGTAACCTCTGGAAATAAGAAATAATGAGACCTTGCAGTTCTGGTATCAAAAGTGGAATCTGCAAAYATTTATTTAAAAAGAGAGAGAGCGAGGGGGATATTATTACATGACATGCAGGCAGATTAAAATATTATACAATTTTGGAGCTGTGAAAATACATATAAATATATAAGCTTACACTCTGAAAGCATATGTGTATGTAAGAGGGAGAGGAAGGGAGAAAATGCACTCATGACTTTCCAGTGTGATGTCTGAATGCAATTAAAATTTCCAGTTGTGATGCTGTAACAGATCTTTGACAGTCAGCCATCCGAATCCCATTTTGACAGCTCAGACACCTTTTTATGGTCACGCTGTAGGAAAGATCATTGAAGAACAATTATTTTGTACCCATGGCTGGAAAAAAAATAATCAGAATCCATTCCTCCTCCTGCCGATCTGAATGTTTTGTTTGCTCTGCCATAATAATTTACCCCTTGATGTCTGTACTAGGGAACCCCTACCAAATTGCCTGCTAAATGTTATATTTTCCAGGATCAGCAGAAATAGCAAGGTAAGCTTAAAAAATATTTGAGATGGAGAAAGAAAATAGGGCTGGATTGTCTAAACTATTACTCATGCAAGCCACTTCAGAGACTTTTGGCTTGCCAAAAAGACTTAAACTGGGTAGGAGATTTTGGACTGAGATCCTGATACTGGTCCCATTAAAATCACAGGTAATTTTTGCCACTGAAATCAGCAAAGCAGAAGAGCATCCTAAATGTCGCATTGCTGCACATTTAGAATGATTCCTGATGCTCTTCCCTGGCCTGATTACCTCTGATATTAGTTTCAACTATACCATTGGCTGAAATCAATGTCTGAAAATAATCGATCTTTTATTATATACTGGTGTAATACAAGCTCCAGCTTATCAGAGTTTTAACAGAACACATACACTTTAAGTGGCAAAAAATGACTAGCAAATATTCTTTGGTTTTCACCTTTCTTAACTATCAGCAATTTGCACTGATACGGTGTCTTTAATGCAGAAACCATTAAAATACAAACATCCCAGAGGTTTGATTTCATCAGTTCATTCTTACTCTAAATACAGACTTCTTACATATGAAGGAAACTGTGCTGTAGCATCTAGGAAAGAAAAGACCATAAAATTAGAATTTAAAAATGATCAAGAGACTGGATTAAATTTCTTCCATTCCCTTTTCTTGCTGAAGCTTTTGTCACTGAAATACAAATGTCACGAACATAAGAATAAAACATCTCAGGCATTAGGATTCTGTGATAGCTCATTCACATGACAATGACTGCACTGTGAACAGAACATTTCGCAGAATGTAGCCATTCTTGTGGCAAAGATTATAATGACAGGGAGAAACGGTGCAAAATTAACCAATTCTTACATCTTCCAACAGTAATCTAACAAGCCTCCTTGTGTTCTGTATAATACGTTATATTAGACCCAAAGAGAGGATGAGAGGGTGAGAGAGAGAGAAATGAAATACTGCACACCTTGGGTCATAATTAAACTTATCTGCTTAGCCCAACAGTAAGAAATCTGCTTTTGCCTGTGCCGTTGCCAGCAGGTGCCACTGTAACAAATAGGAAAGTACACCGAAGATTTTGGAAGAATTAGGAWGTTGCTGGGGCCGTAAAAGAAGAAAGCTCAGCCGGTCCTGGGGAGCACTAGCAGGAGCACCAGCGCTAGCCTGCTGAGCGGCCGTGGGGAGGTCACCTGGGCTCCCTCTGCCCCATGTCCCAGCGTGCAGGGTGTGGGGTGACGGCATGGGGCTGGCGTTTGCAGGGTGTTAGCACGCGCGTTGTTGAGTGGCTCTCTTGGGTGATAAGATACTCCCCCAGACTATCCCGCGAGCTTTTGTAATTTCTTCAGTATGAACTGAGATATTCAACCCCATGTTAGGTTCAGCCCTTCAGTTAATTAGGTCACGACAGTGGTAGCCCAGACTACCAGCTGTGGATTTTCTTTGAAAATACAGTCAGTTCTGTATATTTGACCAGAGACTAACAGGGTCACGAAATGAATATTGCTTCTCTTTTGGCTCGGTTGCGTTCTAGCTGTTGGGAGCGTGTTTAACCCTTGCCTTGCCAGCTTCCTTTCTGCAGTGGTATTGTAGGTGTGGGTCAGCCCTGGGGTGTGCTTGCAGCTGGCTGTGCTATCCTGTCTCCACCACGGCTCTTTCAGAGGGCCCGGGGGACGGCTGTTTTTAGTGCGTGTGTGTTTCTTTACAGGCATTTCCTGGTTTGGCGAAACATCAGTTGGGGCCTTTTCTGTACAGGAGTTTGGCTTCATTTAGGTATTTTTTGTGAACCATCGATATTAAATCCTGTCTCATGAGACTATTTCATCCTGGCTGTATCTGAAAATGATTCACCACAAAAATGTAAGGCTTTAGTAGTCTGACAACCTCAAGCAGGTTTTCTGGTGTGCCTGTACGCCCACCTCCGGTCTCGGGGCCCCAGAGTGCCATTTTTTATAGATTTCAAAAGGGAATCTGCCCTTCTGCAGTAGAGTTTGGGGAGAGGAAAGCTCCGTGTTTACATTCTCTTCTGCACTCCTGGAGCTATGAGAATAGCAGGGGAGTGAAACCTTCGCGGGTTTTGAGATAGTGCCACATCAGTTCGTGCAAGAAATTATACGGTGATAGACTCTATGAGCAAAAAGGATCGTTCCCGTGCTACGTTCCTGTGAACAAACTGAAATGCGACCACTGACATTCGTTTGTGACATGCATGTCACTTCTGCAAACAAAAGCCCATCCGTGTAAAAACTGCGGGCCACTATACAGGCCACAGATGATCTTGGTTTTCTGGCATCACAAGTCTGATAAAGATTTGTTCCTCTTTGCCTTCAGAACTTACTTTAAAAAGATGAGTTTCACTACACAGAAGTTGCTGTACAATTTCCAATTTCCTGTCGCATGAACTTTTAATAGACTTATTGCTCCTTGTGAATAATAGGAAAAAATATTCCTCATGCATAGCCTCTAACCTGAATCCTTTTTGGCCCCCTCTGCAAGTGCTGATGAAGACTATCCTTCCCTGAGTCTTTATCGGAAATATTGCTTAATGTAAGCCTTACCAGAGATGTGGTATGCGCAAACAATGTGCTTTCTCCCCTAATTTTCCTATCCCTGCTCTGATATCTGAGTGGTTTGTGCTGTTAATTACCGTCTAGAAATACTCTGGTGGTAGAATTTCTACGTTGTGTTAGTTCCAGGTTTCTAACATTGCTGTGTTAGTGCACATCAATTCCTAACTTACAGGGGTGCTTACCAGTCAGATAGGTGATATGTTTAGCTTAGCTGAAGCTTGTCCTAAGAATGTACAATTTTTTCATTTCCCGTGGAGTGCTGGGAAAGGTGACAAGATGACAGTTCCCCTTTGTTCCAGTCTAGAAGTCGGTCATTTCCATTAGGTCTTATTGTTCTTTTCTGAGGAACTGACTCATTTTTCACTCATGAAAAGCTGTCAGAGGGTTTAGTCCCAAAAACGAACTGAAGTAAAAAGATCATATAGTTTGATGGGAATATCTGCTGTATTGTTTAATCCTCTCTTAAATCTCCTCTTTCAGCTTCTGTGCCTACAAATCACAATTGCTTGGCAATGATAGGCTTAAAAGAGTCAGCTTTTCTGCTCAACCCATTTTATTTTTATTTCTCTCCTTTTTCCAGCCAACATCAACTTCATTGTCTGCCTTGTGCACCTGCAGCATCCTAGGCTGTGAATCCTCAGGGGCAGGGAGATTTTGCTACTTGTCTGTGTTGTACCTATCACAAAMCAGCACAATTCCTTGATTGCTACACCATAAATAATGGTAACATTACAAAAGTAATGTGCAGAAAATGAACAAAACTGGAAAGTAATATTTTGGCAAGCCCTACTTTTTTGGCTCCACTCTTCCAGAATCTGTAACAACAGGGTTCCCAAGAGAGCAACTGAAAGCTCACAGCTATCTATGGGCAGTGTTTTGTTTTCATTTGAATTTAGGCTTAACTTAACCTCTTTTTGTTCCTTAGCAGGGAGCTGTCAGAAAGTCACCGACCTTAGAACTTTTCTTTCAGAGTAGGTTCTGCAGTTACTGGAGGATCCATGAAAAAGTGAATATGGTCCCAGGCAACATTCACTTTTTCCAGAAATATTGCTGGTTACAGGGAGGATTTAAAACAAAACGAACCAACTAACCAAACCCCCCAAGAATCTTGGTGGATTTCTGACTCTATACCTTTGGCATTCTGCAACAGGAGGAAAGATTTTAAAACAAGGGACTCCTTCCCCTCTCTTATGTATGCACTCAGAAGATAGACGTTAGTGTGCAGTGGAAAAATGAAACAAAGCTGACACATGGTACGTACTCCTTAGTAAGAAGACGAGGAAAAAATAATGTCAAATAAGTAAAGAAAAGATCGCTTGAAATATATTTTATTCATTGAGATAGAAGAGCTGGATATGAGCAGTGGAAAATATACAGCTATGTCTTTCAGCTTTAATTCTTTTGCAACTTTACTCATTTATATGCTTCAGAGTTCCAGGAACTTGTGTATGGAATGTCTTCAATTAGTTTTGGATCTGTCACTATAAAGTTCTAGAAAATGGCTTATTTTGAGAGATTTCACTGTTCACTTTCACATTTTAGATTTTCTCAGTCTGAGGTTCTTAGTAGCTTTGAATTTGTTCATGTATCCTTCAGTCCAGATACATATATATACACACGTGTATGTTTGTATATGTATACATGTATGTATGTATATATGTGTATGTATGTGCATGTATATACGTTTATATACATATATGTATAAATATTTGTATATCTGATAGCCAACAGTCTTCTAATTTTTATTTGCTTTCTGTTGAGAATTAGATGATATTTATCCCAGAGCCTCAACCATCTATTTTTCTAGTTACTAATCCTTGGCCTTCCTCACTTGAGAGAGGCTATGCTCTATTTCTTAGTTCAGTTTAGCCCTTCATATTTAAGCTTTTTGATTTGTGATAGATTGCCATAATTAAAACTTGCAATTGCAACTCCTTCTACAATGAAGAGACAATGTTATTAATTTATACCAGTTTATTTTTAATTAAGTGTTATTCAGCTTCATAAATATATTTGTAGAATTAGATTAAGAATTAATTTCAGACAAGAATTTTGGATTTTCAGATCACTAGTGAATGGACTGGTGCTCCCCAAGTTCAGACAGTGTCTATTACATTGTGGGCACTTCAGGGAATAAGCAGTGAGTAAATACTGCACCTGAATGGTTCTCCAGAAACTTAGAAATTGATTTGAGTGTGTCAAATGATACTCTAACTATTTTTGTGTTTATTGTGAACTAATCAGTTGCTGCTGATCCTTTCCTTCTCCAAATTCTTTCGCTGAAAATATACTCCAACAAAGGTCTATCTGACATTACTTCAGATTGGTTTCATTCCATGTTTAATTTCAGCATTCATAAATCAATTATGTCTTGCTGTATAATCAGGTACCTCAGGGGCTAGGCCCAAGAACTGTTTAGATTTATATATTTTTCTGAGCTTATATCACACACAAATTTAGAGCTGGATTCCACTCTCGGTTACAAATGTGTATTTGAAGTAACTCTAGTGAGATTAGCAGAGTTACAGTGATGTAAATGAGGCAAGAGGAGAATCAAGCCCGTGATCTGTCGAACCATATATATTTAGATGGCATGCAGACCTTCTTCTGCACTTAAAAAACTATTTTATGGTATCTTTCCAATGTGTCTGTTTGGCTGATTTACAGTATTGGAAAGCCAGGGAACTTCTAAAACTGAATCCATATAAGACAAAATTCCTTTGATTGGACCTTATCCCCAGTCCGTCAACACTCCTCCGTCACTTTCAAAGTTGGCAGTTCTCAGATAGCCTCAGTCTCAGGGGTGGAAACCTTGGGTTTGTGTTTGTCTTGATTCTGTCTCTTCTGAACCATGTAAATATAAATATTAAACTGTCACGTTTAACTCCGAGATATACCAAACCTTAAACCAGTAGTAGTTGTTGAGGGTAGTCAAATATTAGTGCAGATCTGACAAGTGCAAGAGAGGATGTTTGTACATGTGTGTGTTTATATACGCCTGGACAACTAATAATTGTCTTCTGACAAGATGAATCCTTTAGCAGCTTCAGAACGTACTGAATTATGTCATGCATCTTCTCGACATAGCAAAACTTGATCTGTTCATTTCCCTGAACTCATATTATCTATCCATAAAATGTCATATTGATTTTTAAATACCACTTGTAAACTTCATGCTGTCCACATCCTGAACTCGAGTGGCTTTGGGAACTACTGATAGCTTTTGTTCTGCTTCATTTGTTTATGTACCAGTAGTAATCCTTTTTTCAACACTATTAGGATTAATTTTAGATCTCAGTGGATCTGGATTTCAATGAATTTACTACTTCTGTACTCTGGTTTATTTTCTGAAAATTCAAGCAGTTGTGTTTTACTGACAAATATCTTAGTGGAAAATGGCTTCTCTGTCAAAAGAATGTTTTCATGGAAATAACATTTTAAGTTCATATGGGGCTTCAGGCTAGCATTCTCCATGAAGGATGAAACAAAACAGCTTATGACTTAGCTGATCCATCACACCTAAGCAAGAAAAGCCAAATTTTAAATATTTGTGACCAACCAATAGATTCTTAAGAAAGATATTTGTCCAGTACATTTAATAAATCCGTAAGTTCAAGGGAACTATGGTTGCCCCACTGATAGTCTGCAAACAGAAAAGAAGATTGAATTTAGTGGCTATTTTATTCACGGGTTTTTCCATTCAGATCTAGTAGAGACTGTTTTTTATCTGATGTGCATTCTTTTGAAAGAATTTAATGGCATAGAGCTCTATAAGCTCAAATGTAAAGTTTGTTGAGAAAGAACTTAGTTCTTCAGTCTTAGTTCTCCCATTGACATTAATGGGTGTTTTACCCACTAAATTCTTCACAACTCGGGCCTTATACACTTTAGGTCAATCTATTTTGGGTTAAACTTTGGGAAACCATGATTCTTGGCATACTACACTTCCACTGTCACTCCCTTACACTAAATAAAAACACTGCAGAGGCTTGATGACAGCAGTACCAAGTTGAAAATGTAACCTCGGCATCACTTGAAATGAAAACAGACGCAGCAACTAAATGTTCTGGCATTGAAACATTAAAATTAGATCCCACTTCAAATACAATTCTTTAATTGGGAAGCATCCCAAGCACAAAGACTTCACTTCCCAACAAACACAACTATTATGCTAATTGGTATGGCCCCCATACAAGCCTTGGGTGGATCTGAAGTTAGCTGTTGTTATTCTGGCCTGACTTTACAACCACATTCATTTTGCTAAATTGCATTTCTATGAGAGGGTGGGTTGATATGCTGCAAGTGTTACTAATTCTATTGAATCACTTTTTTCCTTTTAAACAGAAGATCAAAAACCCAAACCGCTTTCTATTTTTAAATACTGTATTTCCATAAACAAAACTAGACATTTGAATAACCACCTTATTAAGATTAGGTGTTCCTGAAAGGGATCCCTGTTTCTCCATGTTTATGACTGACCACAATACTAAATTATGCAAATCTTAAAAGTATGTTTGAACAAAAGACCTATATAATTTAGCTGGCTGAGATTTTTATTTTTAATCTGTGGGTGTGATTTTAGTGCTGACAGAGGTAAAGATTAAAAATCCATTAGAGCTTCCACAGGGCAGTCAAAAGGGTTTGCAGAAGGGCCCAAAGCAGACTTGCCAGATCTCTTTGGACCCATAACCAGACTCTGAGCTGTGTTCCCTCCAGAATATCCTGGAGCAGATTTAAAATCCCACAGGCAGGAAGGGGCTAATACTTCTTGAGCAGTACTTCTTGCTTTCACAGGGCTTCGCAGAGCCATAACCCTGACAGTGCTGCTTGGAACCATTTCAATGGGCTGCCTCTATCTAGTGGGAGCGGGGAACACAATATTATGTRGAAAGATGGATGCATGGAGCATGTGGCATCTTAGGTAAAAAAGGATAATGCTCCTTCTCTTGAGCATAAATATCCAGTTCACTCATACCAGGACTTTAGAGAAACTAGAGTACACTTTTAGCGAGCCACTTGACAAACACCCAGCCCACCCAGGTCCCAGTTAGCCTTCTAGGGAGCCAAGCTGAAAGGAAGTGATAGAGCCTGTGGCCTCAACTTCTGTGTTTTGGAGAGAGAAGCGATGCTGCTGCTGTCACTAAGTATGCCGAAGAAAATATTGTTCCTCGGTTTGATGCCCTAAACCCAAGTGATTTAACAGCTCTGCTATGTATTGAAACAGAATCTTGGCCACTGTTGCTCTAAATACAGAGTATATCATTCATACATTCCTGAATTCACACAGCTTTACCCTTTTTATGGAGAATAAACCATGAAACAAAACCTCACTAACATTTTCCTTACTTTCCTTGTGTGTTTATTTACTTTCCATCTCCATATTGTAACTTTCTATTTTTATTCCACGTTTTTTTTTTTTGCTTTGCCTTTTCCAGTCTTTTTGCCCTTTTTGCTTTTCATCCATTCCACATTAGATTCTGTTTTTACTTCTCTCTTGTTTTGGACAGGCTTTTCAGATTAATTTTTGCACTTCATCTTATCACCTTTTTGCTTCTGTATCTCCTTCTAATGTTTTATTCTCACACCTTCTTTGCTTTTACTTCCATTTCTCTCCATTTTCTCACTCCCTTCCCATTTCTGAATTTTCTTTCTATTCTCCAGTATTACACTAAAACACTGTGCAAATAAATGTCTTTGTGGGGAATTTTATCTTTGGAAGTGTTTTATAGCCATGAGATGCCGCTCCCCAGCACCCTTGCAGAGATTTATATACAGGTTGTGTGCTTAGATCCCTAAATGCACGTTCAGCTGCTTAGCGTTCATGTCTGAACTTTAATAGCTTGAWCTTCATTCTTGAGTTAAGTGCAAGAAATGACCAAACGCTCTCCTGTACTCAGATCTGCAAACTTGTCATAGAGGAGAAAGTCACTGGTAATGAACTTCCCTTAGGAAAACAGTTAGAGACTGATAGAGTTCTCTTGCCTGTGCTGTAGTGATCAGGACCCGCAGTTCTGAGTGTTTTCTATCTTATCTTGAATGCTAAGCCAGCCTGGAAATGGAGAAGGCACTCCTGCACAATTACACCGCACACCCTCAAGCCTTGTAGAGCTCCTGTGGTGGGCTGGCTTCAGTCCCCAGGAACTGTGGTCACCTGTGAGGTGGCGGGTGGTGGGTTTTTACCAGAATGCAGCTAAACATAAAGAGACCATTTATTGAGCAGGGAGTTTGCAGTGTCTTTGTTCCTTTAACCTGACACCAGAAGAAAGATAATCCAGAAAAGTCAGAATGGTAGCTTTTTGACTTAGTGAGAGAACAAATCCCTCTTCAAGATCTATCTTAGAAAGGCTCTCATCACACTAATGAGGTCTGTCCCGGGCAATCTCTTGCTTCAGAAAATAAATCCTATGTTGTAGTAAGGATTTTTCATCATAATCTGTCTGCATTTGGCATATTTCCTTTCAGGCACCTTTCTGTGATACTGCTTTTCTTATCGTGTCCTCTGTGTCTCTTCCCTCATCGATAACCAAAATGAATGCTGCTGCTTCTTTTTTTCTTCTTTTTAATTCTACTTCTCCAAGGGCACTACTGCTCACCAATTCCATTATGGAGAAAAAAAAAAATACTTTCTGACATCTGGAATGTGTGGTTTTCCTTCATTATCTTCAACCTATGGCTGCATCCAGAAAAAGAGAATTTCAGTACCTCCTAGAAAGCACAGTTCTTTCACCAATTTAACACTAGCAAATGTCTTCATACGTTTCCTTAGTAAGTGGGAAATTTCATAAGAAGCTTTGCGAACAGGCAGTGGCTCCTTCATTTGTGGCTAAAACATTTGTTGCTTTTGCAATTTGCAGTGATTGCTTAAGAAAGGAACGGTTTGTTTTTGGAAAGCTGCTTTGAGTTCCGTGGGTTCTGTGCATAGTTAACGACAATGCTTTAATTTTGTGGTGGGGGTGGTGATGCAGCTTGTGCTTCTTGGAGTCTTTGCTGCATTCTTACAAATTACATGTCGCAGGAAGCCTGTTTTTGGTTTACTTCAAATTTGAAGTAATCCCCTCCCCCTGCTTTTATTAGACCAGGGGTCAATTCCAGGAGCTCTGGTGGCAAAAAGCAGCTGAGCAACAAACACGTCTGATCCCTGAAGATTATCTGATAAATCTCCAATGACTAAGGGCAGATGTTCTGGCTTGTATGCCATCTCCTTCTAGTGCCGGGGAACTGGGAGTGCAACCAGAATGTGACTGTGCTCAGAAGATTTACACTTACCAGAAAAATCTCTTACTCTTACTCATCAGTGCTGGAGCCCTGCCTGGGGTAAGGTTGGCACAATGGTAGGAGGGTGACAAAGTGGCTAAAAATTTTCTTTGTTTGTCCTCTGTTTCTCAATCAAATGTGAAGAATAAGAAGGAATTTGGTCCTCTCACCTTTTTTTTTGGTTGCCTTTTTTTTTTTTTAATTACACCAACATTTGCTTAAAAAATCAAAAGAGTAATAAATGGAATAACAGACAAACAAGGTATTGCATGGAGGCAGAAAGCTCTGAGGTATAATGACAGGTTAAAAGTTAATAAGTGAAGTGCAGCTGACACAAACACACCACTTTTGAAGCCCATGCTGACTTGGTATAGCACTGCCTCCGTCCAGAGTAGTTTTAACTCTCGGATGCCTGCACCAGGCACTGCTGTTGTTCTGGCTTGCCTAGAGCTCACACAAGGCTGCACGTGGACGTATAATATAGGCTGAGGGCTTTGAATACACACATGGCAAATGTGCTCCGTATGGTAGTATGTGTGTTTGTGAGAGAGAGAGAGAAAATAACAGTATCCATAGCTATGTCCTAAATGAAAAACATTCAGAAATTCCTACTGAATCAGGGTCGCAGTTTGTAATAATGTAGTGTCAAAAATTAACAGCTAAATTAGGGATTTATTTTGTTTGTCTGTGTAATCACTGAGAGTACCTAGGGAAAACAAGGCTGCTGTTTGAAAATAAAATATCTAAACTGCTTAGATGATTAAAGTACATAGCTTAAAAAAGCAAACCTTGTCATATAAGATGTTATCAGTCAGTAAAGCTGTACTGTACCATTATGGAAATGAAAATAATGCAAATGTCTTTTTTTTTTTTTTTTTTTTTAATTACAAACTGTTGCTATATGCTTGTGTATAAGATGGTGGAAAAAATGCTATAATATCCTTATATGAGCTACATTAAGTTTTCACATAATTACATACTCCATTGTAACTCAGATCACAGGTGTCAGGTCAAAATTCTGTCCTCTAAATCAAGAGAAAAATTTTTAAAGAAGAGAAGTAAGAAAAAGCTTCTGAATATTCTCCACTATCTCATAAAGTGATCCTCCAGTATTATGCTGAGTTTCCCAGAAATCAAGATGTCTCTAAACGTTATTTTTACATTCCTATGCTTCTTTGTACTTCGAAATAAATTACTCTGTATGAAAAGCCTCCTCCCAGCTGTACTGTCCTTCCTTTCTCAGCAGGGGCAGTCATGTGGAGTAGGACAGTTTCAGGGCCCATTATGCGATGTAAGGATACTTGGGGCTGAGCAAGCTTCTCCATATTGCCAGGTTCTCCCCAAGGCCAAGGTATCACTTGACAACAGACAGTGGATCTGGTCTATAATAGAACCTTACAGCTGAAAAACCTCTTGGGAAGTCATCCAATCTATTCCCCTACACACGACAGGATTATCTACAGCCATGTCATTTCTGACAGATGTTTTTTTTCCAGCCTGCTCTTAAAAGCCTTTAATGATGGAGACGTCACACACTGCCTTCTTTTCTGAGCAAAATAACTCCAACTTATGTATTCTTTCCTTTTCCAGCGTATTTCTGAGACTTCTGACCTTTCTTTCAGGTTTATTCCAATCTTCTTAGTAATGCAGTGCCCCAAAATTGGCACAGCATTCCAGATGACTCCATTCTAGAAGAGGCAAACAAGTGAGATTCAATGTCCTGTCAGAATCCAACTTTTTGTTGGAGCTACTTAAAATTAGTTTCAATTCATGCCATCTGTCTTGATGGTGTGCCTCAGAAGGAAACACCTTACCAGTGAAAACAACAAATTGTTTCTTCATTGAACATTCAGAGCAATCATGCAATACCTGCTTTTGCTCACTCCAAACAGTTGGTAAGATCTGTTGGCCTTATTACTGAAACCTCAAGGTACCCAGTATCTTACACAGTTTGCTAAGCTTAAATTGTTCTACATTATTTAACACCATTAAAATCTTGGAAATTTTCAGTTTCCTTAATGAATAGTAATGAGGCATTCATGGTATTCTCTGTATTCAGCATATATGGCCATAACAGGCACACGATTTCAAACTCTGAGTCCATCTACTGGGCTATAGCTAAAGATATAGAGCAATTATTAAGTATTGGATAACAGCTCATGGTGGAGAGGACCAACCTGAAAACAAAGGCCAGAACTACAGCTATGATAAGATCATGTTTGGCAGAGGGTGGAGGTGTGTTTCCCTTTTCTGGAGCAAACACAAGCTAAAATGTCCACAGTGTAAAGTGCTGTAGTTATGTGAGGATACAGCTATACCAGCACAGGGGTCTGGAGACCCTCCCTGGCCTTGCTGGCAAGAGCCATGGCTACCTTTCCCTCCACCCCACTGAACAAAGCAGGGTGGCCTCAGTGATCCTCCCATGCTTTTGTCCTGAATAGCTTTTTCTAGGAAAGTACTAGTCAGCAGGGTCCAAAACCATGCCAGGGGTGTTGCCAACACCTAAGCAGCAGGGGTGGCTGCAAAACAGTGACCAAGTGTTGTCCCTGCTCACTCTGGTAGGGGTGGACAGGGTGAGGTATCCTGAGCAAGGCTTCTCCCACCTGCATGCTGTCCTACTTTCTACCCCTGTCCAGGCGGAGGAACCGGTAGGCGTAAGGCTATCTGCATCCAGGTTACTACGTCTTGGAGATTCTTTTTCCTTTGGGAAATCTCAGCTACAGGCTTGAGCAAGCTCTTTGCCCTTTCTACCACTGCAGGAGTAGGAAGATAGTGCAGAGCCAAAGTTCTTTTCATATTTTTCAGCTTAACAAACGGTATAAAATTAAATTGTGGTCTTTTTAGGCCCGGTTTCTAGTAAAATAGTCTTTCTGAATTTCCTGGGGCAGACTTGGTTACATCATGCCCAGTGACATGCTGTTGGCATATGGCAGTAGACTGTAAAATGGGGAGAAGTGAATCAAAGGCATGTTAATATTAATACATCTATGTTGCTTGCTGCTTGAGGAATGCAGTAGAAAGGGAGTCATATGTAGTTTATAGAAGAAATGAATACATTCCAGATGCTAACCATGCGATCAAGCCTTGTATATACAAAAAGGCTTTTCCCAGTGCCTATATTTAATCTCCACATAAAAAGACAGGTTTTCTAAAACCCTTCCCGTTGTATGTCAGCATAAATCAGGGACATTTTTCATCTTGAATCACAAATTTAGTAAATAATATCCATCTACTTCAGTATTTGTTTATTCATAAACATTTATTTATTAATGAGAAACTAAGATGAAATGCTAGTGGAAATCTAATGMATGTGAAAGTTTTGAACAGAGGTTCCTGCTCCACCCATATCTTGTGCCACTATGGTCAGGTAATGCCAGAATAGCAGAATATCACAAGGTTTACTTGATGTTGGATCCTGACCCAACAGACATCATAATTCAGGGACTTTGCAAGATCTGGTATTTGCATTGGAAAAAAGGGAAACACCAGCAATATACTTAGGCAGTTGYTATTGTCTCTTCAGTATTGGAAACTTGGAGTATTTATATTCTATTAACATTAATTTGAGTCAGAGGCAAGAAAATATACTGCATTTGCTCATCACTGGACAAATGTTGTTCTGGTGAAGCTGTTTTTAACTTTGGTGGTGTTTTACCTGCCCTTTTTGAGGCTGAACTGGAGGCAGTGGAAGCCAAATAAAATGTCATATTATAGCACCTTTATATGTTGACAGAAATTAATGCCTTTCAATATTAAATATTTATGTAGATCATGTGATCTCTGCATTCAGTCTAAAATATCTATGGCAGCTCAAAATTAACATTTTCCCTGTACTTGTAATAAACAGTTCACGCACAATCTGTAGACTTGAAATTAAGTCACTAAAATAACTGGTGGAATAACTCCAAATGATCAACAGATTCAAGAACATTGTTAACTGCTTCCAGCCAAATTGTGAATGAGAGAAGAGATGAAATTCTTCAAGTTATTCACTGCAAATTATTTGCTCGGTTCTTATTATTGTTGTGGTGTTAAAATATACAATATGCATAGCACCCAAAATTTAGTAGGCATCTTAAAAAAATGAAGGCATCGACTTGGAATCCAATTTAGTTAAATTAAAAGGCTGGAGTACTCCTGTTCTCTTCTGTTTGAAAGTCTGTGGGAAGAGGGACTGGAAAGCCAAAGGAGGAAGAAGCCTCTGATATTTTCCTTGCTGTGCCAAAATCTCTCTAGTGGTTTTGGGATGGATTCGCCTGTGGGATAGGTCCCATACCAGCCCCCAGACTAGTCTCTCCAGTCCAGGAGAATCAGTCTGAAGCCAGGGCTCCATAACATGAGGCGTATCATAGCCAGGGTGACTTAAGCAGCCCCTGTCCTTTCTGCCTCAGCCCGGCCTTTCCAAGCGCTGCTATGCGGTATGACATCTCCTCGTTCTGCTGACACAGAAGTTTGTGGCTCCTTGCCAATAACAAGCTCAGAGAAATATAAAAAATAAAATCAAAAAGATCAAACTAAATGAAAGGTTCAGAATACACCTGAAAATCTGTATGTTGGCACAGTTAAGGCTGGTGTACATGATAAAAACAAGAGTGTAAGAACAGACTGCATATCAGCACTGAGGCCAAGTTCCTTATTTTGCTGAATTACAGCTCAAATCCACGCATGTGGAGAACGTGTGCTATCCCCCTCCTCTTAGATCCTAGGACAAGTGATGACCAAAGTGGCTGTGTTGTCAACATTTTAATTTTCATGCAGAAATCACTTTGTGTTAAATTTCTTAGAGGGCATGATGTATGTCCTGCATGACGGACGTTTCCCCATTAGCTTTGCCTGTTCCTCCAGTGGGTGGCCAGGCTCTGGAGGAGTGAGCAAATGCTGCTAAGGAGAATGTGGCAGGCGTTGGCATTATTTCTATGACCATAAACTCCATGTGCCTCTTTCTTTTCTGCACTCAAAGTGTTAAATCTGAGCTGCAGCTTGCCGATACGCAGGACTTGCAGACAGTGATCTCAGATAAAGCCACTTACCATATTCAGGACATATATGGGAGTTCTTTGAAGTCAGTCCTTCAATCAGGGTCTGGTGGGAAACATTGGGGATGAGGAGGACCCCTGGGGAGAGATGCAAACTACTCCTACGCAGAGTGAGGGAAGACAAAGAGACTTAGAGAGGGGTGGGAGCAGTTTCAAGGAAAATTCTCAACTGCTTAAAAGCTGATCTCAGTCACATGAGGAAAAGATGGTCTCTAGGAAATAYTGACCTGGGACATTTGCTTGTGAAATTGCCATAAGAGATTAAGGAATTACTACCTCACAGGTGGTTTTTTTTGTATTTGCTGCTCAGATATGGTAACTGGGTAGCAGAGGGCTGGTACTTGGTTTGGTGCAAAAGAAAACAGGACTGCTTAAAACCCTTTGGATATAGGTTCCATCTGTTATTTTAAAGTATTTCTCCAACTGTTGCGGACTGAGAAATAACAGCTTTTTAAATGTGTCTCCTTTTTGACCCATAGCATCACGTGCCTTCCTGATAACGACGCTCTCCAGACTGCCTAATTTGCTCCGTGAGATGAGAGCTACAGCACAATGCCTGCCAGAGTCCCGCCCGGCGCTCAGTGACAGCTCAGGCCCATCTCGCAGCCCAGGAGGCTGGTGTGAGATGGCAGGGGCTGCCGGCTGATGTGGGACAGCTGCCCGGGGGGCCGGGCGCACCGCCGGGTCTCACGGAGCCTTGGCGTGTACTTGCTGGCTTGCCCGTTCCTCTGGCTCTCACAAGTAGTCCAGAAGTAGCTGCTTTTGGGTTTAGCTGGGAATGACACGCATTATTCATCAGGCTCTCTGACTGCTTAGCACCTCCAGACTCCTCCCAGCTGTATATATTTAAAAATAAATCCTAACAATCGCTGTTCAAAGTAAGGACTGACAGCCTGCAGCATTTTTATTAAAGCACGCTGAGCAGAAACTGAAGAGAACAGATAAGAGTTAACGGGTGTTTGTAAAACAGGCAGGAGAAAGCCTTCTGATTCGTGAACCTTCATCAGCAACAACTTCCATGTCGGAGGAGCAGAGATGTTGAAAGGGCGAGAGCCAAAGGCTCTCGCTTTAAACATAGGATTTGACAGGAGACCAGCAGGGTAGGACCTCAGGGAATGACTAAGCAAATGCTTAGATAGGAGGTCTGTGAGGTAAGCAGGACTAAATTGGTGCATCGCTTTGAAGGTCAGCAATGCAATTTTATAGGTAATACTAAGATTTAATGGGTAACCATGGCAGAGCCCAAAGTACGGGAGTGATGTGCTGAGAAAATTCAGGACGGATGCTCGGGCTGCAGCACCCTCTGGGAGGAGCTGAGGCTCCCGGAGACTGTCCAGAGGCGTCTCAGCAAAACTGCGCTCCTGCGGGTCCGTGCGCTTTAGGTGAATGCAGCAACATTGCATAGCACCAGCCCTCAGTGCCCACCGCCATTTAAAAACAAGAGGAATTTATCTCCTGCTTTATAATGTACTGAACACCGCATTCTTTTTGGTAGCAATTACCACAACGGATATCTTTGTCCTCTCTGGTTTTAATCCCTGAGCACAGAAGATGTGTTTATATTCCCTTAAAGTATGCTGGGAGTCTGCAACTTGCAAACATTCGAACCACAGTAATAATTAAATTATTTCAGGAGGTTTTACCTGGGATGCTGAAATGTTTTTAGAAACTGTTGATCTAGTTTTTGAGGGGTGCCCCCCACCCCAAGATTTTATGTAAAAGAATGTTAAAGCTCATAGCAGCAAAACTTTGTTTTTGTCAAATCTGAATAACTGTACTAGTCATAACAAAATTAATATCTCTGCCTGTATCCCAATGGGTTTCTCTCCTGTGTCAATTCTTTCTCTGATGAGATGATTTTTTGTCTATATATAAATAAATACATCTGCTCAAGGCCCCATCTTTCCTTTCACTGACATAACTGATAATACTGCATTTGTCCTTCAAAGTCATGCAAATGGAATCCTCGGGCTCTAGGTATTAAATGCTGGCTAACCTGATTACTTTCTTTAAAACAAATGAAATTATTACTACTCCCCTCCATTTTCACACCCTTTATAAACTCCTGGCAGAAAAAGGAGAGATAAATAATAAGATACTCGAATCACTTTCTTACCCTGTAATTAGCACATGAAAAAATAACTTATTGAAAATAATAATTCCTCAGTCATTTGTCCTTATTTTAATTTTGCTTTGAAACCAACATATTTTCTCCGAGATTTCATTAGCAGCCATTTTGTAAATGAAATTCTCACTAGTAAGAACCAAGTTTGAGTGCTCTATCGCATTAAAATTTAACATTTTTCTATGGCTTAATATAACTTCTTCTTAATGCAGAGAGACTTTTCTGCGATGTTCATAGTTTAAAGGGCTGGATCTAATTAAGAACATAAGTGCCTAAAAGTAAAGTGCTTCAGTACCTAACTCTGAGGCATCTGGCTCCTCAAATGCAGTCCAAAATCTTAAGTTACCAAGTACAGCAAGCATTCGTGCTTAAGGAAAGATTTAAGTAACTCACAAAAGGATCCAAAACAGCCAACAAGCTGAAAGAGCAACTCCTAGGACAGTTTTAAAGCCTCCCATGTGGGCTTCTTAGGCCAAAGGGAAGTACCTTAAATGAGTTTTTAAATCTCTCCTGAAGATAGCTCAATTTCTTTAAAATAATTGAGTAGTGTGTTACTATTTCCTCTTTAAAAAGATCAGTCAATGGGAAAAAAATTCTAGAAACTGTCTTTGGAATAAAGACTGGAAATTAGGATGGTATTTCCCCCTGTCTGTCACTGCCAACCTGAAGCACCATGAGCCTTCTGCACGTCTGCTGGTAAGCCTAAGCTCTTCTGCCCATCTGTGAAACTGTACTGGAAAGAATGGTGAGCATTTCCACCAGCTTGTGGGAAGTTAGGCCAGTCCCCTGGAAGGTAAGCAAGCAATGTGTTTTAATTCACTGGGAAGTGGTTTAGCCATTTGGCTCCTATAGAAAACATAGGCAAGACCTGACTGACCTTGGTGTATTTGAAAGAGACAACTGTGACTTCTGCAGTTTGATATAAACTTACCTTGTCTGTCTGTGCTAGGGAAGTGAAGCTTTTTATTTACAAAAGTTTTATCTGACTACCTAAATTCCCTGATTTGCTTTAGGCCTGAATCCTTATTCTTTACCCAAACCCTCCTTGTTGCATTCAATTAAAACTAGGGGCCAAAATACTCTCTGCACTGTTCCACTTTCAYACCACAGCTCCAGCAACAGAAGAGCCCCTGGGGATTTTTGCTGATCTTGCAAGGTGAGGAGAGGAGTGGAAACAGGAGCAGCAGCCATGATTTCCAAGCCTGGAGCAAAGCAGTGACTTGCTGTTGCTCGAAGATGTGCAAGGATACAGCTTCTTGTGAGTCTTGGAAAAAAATGCGTCCACGCAGGGCTGTTTTAGCTGTCTGGGACCACATCTGACCAGGTGGCTCTAAGTGTCGCTGGGGCTATATTGTCCCCAGCTTTGCTCAGGAGGAGTAGTGTTGCCTTCTTGCCCCAGGACAGGCTGCAAGATAAATAAATATATATATATATATATACACAATTGTTTCAGAATCCTTCCCAAGAGAGCTCACAGGGGAGAAAAGCCTAACCAAAGACCCCTGTGGGGTGGACTAAGCTTCTGGAGATTAAATCAGAGCAACAGTGCTACCAAGCAAACTTAGTCTTGCCCCAACTCTGTTACTTCTTTCTCATTCCTCTCTTCCTTGTATTGTCTCTGTTGATACAAAGGCTTAGTGATACACAAAGGCATAAGAAGTGCATATCCATGTGCACTGTGAGGAGTACCACAGGATTCATGTCTTTCCAGGGTTAGACTCTGTCCATAAATTGTAACTACAGATATTTCTGCTTGTTGCTCTGCTAAGTTTAAAAATGTAGTCACATGAGCAATAAGCATTCCAATCATATTGTTATGTGCTCATGGCTGATTAGCTGACTTGGGGTGTAAACGTGATCATCAATAAAAAGCATAATGAAAGCTTGTTATTTTTAAACATAATTAAGTCAAAGGAAAAACAGTTCAGCATGACTGTAGAAATAGTAATTGGTTCATTACCTGTAATCATGTTAGCCCGCTCACATTATCAGAGGCTAATTGGAGAAAGGAGAGAAAAAGAGAATATATCACTGCATACACAGGTGTGATCTGTATATCTACATGTTTTACTATATTATATGTATTTCATTAATAACTTTTTAGATAAAACCGTATGGGAGGACTGACTATGGCAATGCAGAAACAGAGGTACTGAGAAAATTTTAAAGGTACATTGTGAGGGCAAGTGAATGATTCATTCATCAGGTAAATGTAAATAGAAGTAACTTATATTGTTATCTGTAACACCAGGAGTGACACCCTGTTTTAGTGGAAAGAAATCCTTGCACCATTTCTGTTCTAGTACAAATCATTTTTGAGAGAGGCGAGGTATGTTATCAGCACCTGTCTTTTCCTTGCAAAGAAATGAAGCAGAGATGTAATGGGAAGACCTTTACAGTATGTTGCCTGGTCTCATACTACATTTTTCAAAGTCTCATTCTTAAAGTTTCCATTCTGTTTCTTTAGAAGACTGATGAAAGGGATTATTTGCCTGAAAATATCCTGTTGGTTCTGACAACAAACTTGGTCTCTGTTGAAGGTTACAAAATTTCATATAAATATTTCATAAACTGCTTCATGGGAGCAACTCCTGTCATTTGTCCATTGTATTTATAGAATCATTAAGGTTGGAAAAGACCTCTAAGATCATCGAGTCCAACCGTCAAAATTTACTATTTGTTTTYGGTTTAGAGGAAAATATTGTACTGTAGTGCCTTTTAAACATCATTAAAAAGATATTATATGAATTCAACAATCATGTAATAGTATCAGGGCCAAAAGTCTTTGGGTTATCAGGAATCACAGCCCTGTGCCCTTTCCTCTGACGTGCTAACATGTCACACAGAGGGTAGCCTTGTGGACAGTGCGATGTCATAGATTTAGGTGCCACCTTCTTTGTTCATTAGCTATAAATGTACTGCTTCAGGGAAGGCTGAGGTATTTGCATTCCTCTAGGAGGTATATGCCTCAGCATGGTAATGCCAGAGCTTGGAAAGGGCAGGAGTACAAATTGRTTGCTGCTTCTTGGTTTATTCTTTCACTTTTACTCACTGTTTCTAATGCTATTTTTATGGGAACTAGTTGAGACAGTTTTCTATAATGATGAGGAAGTGATAGCCAGCAGGGAAGGAGCGGGGATGGTAAGAGTAGAGTCCTTTGTTATACTCCTTTTTTGTCCAGGATCTGGCAGCAAGAAACTGGTCAGGTCTTCTCCTTAGGCAATACTTCTTATGTATTTGTCAGGGGGACAGTATGGCCGAATGACCACCATTTGGTAAAAGACTGAGCCACGGAAGACAGACAGTTAGGTTAGATGGACCCAGACTTCGGTCTGACCCAGTAGAGCATTTCTTATATTCTGTTCTTACAGAAAGGGAGGGATCCTAGCTGGTGTTTTTTTTTTTTTTTGTACCAAGTTACCAAGACAATGACAGAGAAGGGAAGACGCACTTAAAATTTGTGTATTTGGTCAAACCCCCTCTTCCCTTTGCTTTCTGGAGTAGAACTGGTGGACCAGGAAACTAAGTGTGGTCCCTCCAGTGCTTATAGCATGTGAGGTACATGGAAATTTTCATGACTATTAGTAGGCTGCAATATTTGAAAGGCCACGAGGACCAAATAATGTTTGAATAAGGTAAGACTCCTTTTGGACTTGGAGTATTCATGTTTATTTTCACTGAGGGTTTATAGGAATTATTTCTTCTGTGACCTGCTTGGGAGCTTAGATCAAAGGACCAAAGTCTTCTAGCTCTAACATTGACCCTTAGGGAAAGAACAGAAAAAATAAGGCAGCTATAGAGTGATCTTTCCCATGGTATAATTTCCCAGCTCCCAGCAATCAGCATTTTAGTGATTTTTTTCTGAGCCAGAGGTTGCATCTGGGCTTTCATGTTTAATAACCAATGATGTACATCTCCTCTATGAATTTGCCTAATGCTTTTTTAAATCCAGATAAAGTTTTGTCCTCTGCCTGATCCTGTAGGCAGTAGGTTTCACAATTTAATTATGTATTATATAAAAAGTACTTCCATTTGTTTTCTTTAAACCTGTTTTGTTTTTCAGCAGAGTAAATACTGACAGTAATAACGCCATTTTGTTAGTGTAAGTGCACATATACTAGGAGTTTCTGCTGGCAGACCTGTGTTGATTAGGGGTCACTTCTCGGCTATGCCAAAAGCTATGTTGGCAAAAATGGGAGATACGCCCTAACTTAGGTAGGCTTCCGGGAAGAATAAAGGGGCCGGCTGCATTCTCCCCATAAAGTGAGGGATTTTGGCACTGGTCTGCACTTGACTTACATTCTAAGGTTGTTGAGAAAACCCTTTTCTTGTGGTGGAATTCAGCTACTTGATCACTTTTGTTTCAGACCTGTAAGTGGATCTTTGCCTTTTTCTGAGCGTCTTGCAGGTGCTTAACTGGGAAAAAAACTATGCTTATACAGTGGATGTTCAACTGTTTGACCATTATATTGTACTCCAGCTAAATGAGTTTAACTGTGCGCCTTGTCTCCCTTTGCCAATGTACTGAAATGGGATTTCTTTCTCTCTGGTGGCCCTCCTCAGAAACCTTTTTCATAAATAAATTTCAGGTGATGAGTTGATCTTGGTTCACAAGCACCCAGAGAAAACAGCAATCATGAAATCATGTGTTTGCTCCTTTACTTACAATACCTCTCTTTACACCAGGATGCCATATAGATCCATAGCTGAAAGTACAGAAACTTTCTGTATGGATGAAATGCTTATTATTCTTTTTCATATCTGTGAAAATGGTCTCTTGAGAACTCTTTTCCTTCTCGTGGGCTTTGACATCCCACTTTTGTCTTTCACCTAATCCACAGGCCAGTTGGTTTTCATCAGTTTTTCTGTTAAAATTTAGCCTGATTAGATGACCTTGTTGTTTTCTGTAGATGTTTTTAGCTTTCACTGCATTACCTCCAAGCCTCATTTTATTTCCTTATTCTGCATGTAACCATTTAAAGTTGCCTTGTTTTAGTTAATTTTCATTAAGTAAAATGAAGAATTTGCCTTYATGTACACCTGCAGACAGGATACTCCTTGTTTATGTGCGGTGATGGTCTGTTCCCCCTTGAGTGCCTTGTTCAGTTATGGCTGCCCTATTTGAAAAAAAAGAAATTGAAGCAGTCCAAAAACATGGAAGAATGATCAAAATCTTGGAAAGATTTGAATGTGAAAGAATAAAATGACAAGTGCTATTATGTTTAGGGAGAGAAAAAAATGTGAGGGAACATGACAGTTACATATCAAATAATTGATGGTGCAGGGAAAAAAATCAGGCCCCCATATTTACATTTTCAAGAAAAAAAAAGGCAACATGTTCAGTAAAAGTATTTACTTTAATCAGTTTTAAATTTATTACCTTTCAGCAGAACATGGAGCAAAATGCAGAGGTTATTATACAGGGTATTGTATGACATAGAGAATGCTCAGGTGTATTGCATGAGTAATGAGGTACGTAAGACCACCCTCTGTCCAGTGTTAAAGATGGCCAGGGTTTAAACCCTTGCAGCTCCCTCCCAGGTAAATTGGTGTGACTCCAGGAGGGACAGTACCTTTCTGATTCACCTCCAGTGCTTTAGAAAGAAGCTTTCTCCTTTTGAGAGGTTTGACATTTCCTGCACTGGAGTTTGTTAGCATTTCTTTTGAATGGTAGAGGCACAGGGTAGCCTTGTCAATGAAAGGATGCTGAACTATGTCTGCTCTGCTGTGGTCTGATAATCTCTTGGCTAAAAATGAAATATATGAAGGATTTTGACCACTGCGAATGATAAGTAATAAGCTTAAACAGAAAGCTTCTTGAATGATGAAGGTGTATGTCTGTAAGACAGACTGTGGCACGTGCCTTAGCATGCACTAGTGTTTATTTGTTACGCTGTCAGCTAGAGAGCACGTGAAAGAGTTACTCTTCAGCAGAATCTGCATGTGTGAGTGAACACTGCCAGCTTTCCAGAAATGAACCTCTGCGACTGTTACCGAAGGTAGTACTTTCTGGTTCGTCAGGTCAGCTTTGTGGGGCTCCTGAATGACTTTCCTGGAGATAGTAATGGTCTAACAACCAATGCTCCTGTGATTTCTAGCAGGACTGCATCTGCAGGCAGAAGTTACAGTGTTCTACAGAAACAGAAAACTGGAGAGACTGCCAGCAGAGGCTCTGCACAGAGGCATTTTTAAACTTTTTTTTTTTTTTTTTTTGAGAATGAGGATATTTGCACTGAGGTTGAACATGACAGTACCTGCTATTGCAGTATTTCTGCTGGATAACTTGAGGTACAACTTGTATATTCTGAGGCAAAACAGGACATAGAGACATCTTCAGATGGGTTGAGCTTTCTGTACAGAGCTGCAATATACTGTTCTCCATTTGTTCTTTATTGCGCTCTTGTTTTTTACTTTTTATTTATAGAATCGTCGTCTTGGACCTTTATACTTTCAGACCGTTTGACACAGGCACAGTCCATAAGCAGATTTAGAGGCCATAGTGTGACTTTGTCAGAGATCTTCCGCACTTCAGGTCTGAGAACAGGACGCTAAAAAAGGCGTGAATCCTTCATGAAATGTCTGTCATTAGCAAAGCTGTCTGCTTCCATTATTTGCATTTGTGTCATTCTTTGAAGTCTTTCCTGAAGAAACACGTGCTGTCTAGTTGACAAAAGCACTGCTGAAACTTACCACAATGTTAAACACTTGTACTCTCCTGTTATTTTGCTCAGCAAACGTATGCTTTTGAAAGCTGAGAAAAAATAAGGATATAGTGGAGAAGCAGCAATATGCTGAGCTGGCATTAGTTTTGAAAGGAAAGTGAAAAAATATAAACCCGTCCTTAGAGTAGGGTTGTTCTTCCAGTATTCACAGGAAAACTTGTCTATGAGTTCTGAGTAAAAATGAAGCATAAATATTCAAGGTAAAATTATTCACCCCGTAGACATGTAGCTAAGCAGGTCCAAGAACTCATTGGAATTTAAATTAGTGTAAGCTTTAAACTACTAAACCTCCCTTCTTTCTCACTGTGCTGAATGACTGCTGCTGAAGAATACTTTCAGCTGTGTAAGTGGGCAGATCCCATTCTGGCTGACTTGACCAGAATGAACAACTGAAATGGAAGATCGCATTTTGTAGTCAGTCTCTCAAGGTGTCATCAGGTGCTTAAAGTGGTTTTAACTGTAGATGCTCCAGATGCCACGATCAACGCTTGATGGTCACTATCAAGTAATCCATGTGATTAAGACAATGGGCAAAGCAGCACTCTTTTATTTACAATATAGAGCTATTATTAGTGTCTGCTTCTAAGGAACCACATGTGAGGCCCYGTGATGTGATTAATCAGGCATTCGAGCTGCTTTTGAGTGATCCCAGCACTGACAACTGAGAGCAGGAGGAATTCTTCTCCAGTATAGCACAGTTTATGACATCCTGTTATGCAGTCTGAAATGAGCTCCGATGTTGCAGTGAAAGAAAGCTAAACACTTTGTGAGGGAATGTACATAATCACGAAGAATTTGGCAAGGACAAAAGCCAAATACAGGACCATTGATTTGACAGTCTTATGTCTCATCCAATGTCTGCTATTCTGGTGTTGCTTCTTTCTTAAATTATGAATATGTTCTTGGCCTGGTAGAAGGTACACAGTACAGATCTTCTGAACTGCGGCTGAATTTGGGGAAAAGCAGAACTGTGCTAGAAGCTTAGCTGCAGTTTCTGATTTTACAGGACAAACCTATGCTTTCTTCTCTGCCTATTCAGCAGTTTAGATATTTTTTTAAAAATCTTTTAAAAGATTTTTATTTAAAAAAAGCACTTCAGGTGTATGCATTCCCAGAGCAAAAACTGTAAAAAAGCTCATGAAATAATCCAAGATTTTCACCTAAAATTATATTCAAACAACCCTGCTTACAAGAGAAGGAATAGATAACACAGTTTACATGTTAAGCAGGACCCAACAAAAGAAATACACATCACTAGCATTGTGTTTTGCAGGCTTATATGTACATTTGTGCTATGTTGAAGTTGATTTATGGTATATATGCATATGTGGTTGTAAAGCTGGCCAAAGCATTCATTGCAGATAGATGTGGAGTTTGAGAATTGATCTCAAATCCACTTTTTCATTATTTGACCAACAGAAATTGATGAGTGAGTGACATACAATAAACAATGTATTTATGGGACTGAAAGAAACTGTTGAGCCAGTGATTCTGCTCCCCTGTTACCTAAAGCAGAAGGGTCATATACTATTATTCAGTGGAAGTTGAAGTTATTAATGATTAACTGTCAAAGCTATTGGACCATCTTTCCCTATATTCAGTTTTTTAGGTCTGAAATGCTACAGGGTAATTTTTTACAGGTAAATTAGTTTAATGGCAGTTCTGTTCCTGCCATTCCAAACTCAAACTGAACAGTCCTCCTTAGTCCATCACATCCTCAGCTTGTCCAACATTTTTTTGAGATAAGGCAGTGCCTTACGTTTACATTCTCTAGCAATCCAATTTTACACCCAGGCTGATTAAATAAACATTACAGTTTCTGTAGGTGGTTGCATTCAAGAAAGTACATTAAAGCTGTAAGATGCAGGAGATAGATAGATAACACAGAAACTGAGAACGCCTGTCTCCTAGAGTTCAACAGCAAGCTACCTGAAGAGCCCAGCACTACCTCCAAAGGAAGAAATGAGATCATCACAAATTCTTTTGTGCCCAGCACATATCTTCTTAGTAGTTACAGGAGACTAAACAAGTGGGAGAGCTCACCATACCAGCTAATAAAGAGAGGTATTCAGAAAGTATATTGCGATGCCAATCAGCATATTTGATATTGTTAACAACAAAACATTTCACCTGATGGCTACCACTTTGCATGCTTTTATTACAAAAGGGCTGAAGGAAGAACCAACTCCATTTTTTTTTTAATGGAACCAAAATGCCACTTCAGCTTTAATGAAAGTTGTGTTGGTTTTGGTGACATACAGTTCTTAAAGGGAAACAGCCACTTTTCACTGTTCTTCTGTCAGACCCCACATGAAGATGCATTCATTTCATTATTCACAGGATTATTTTATTTATTCAGTGTGTAGCATTTCATTCATTTTTTTCTCATTTTTATTGCACACGTAATATATATAGCATATGTGTCTACGTTTTACAGGATAAGCACCTGCAGACGTCTTGGGTGCAGGACAAGTAGGTAGTGCAAGGAAATGGAGGAAAGGAGCCAACTAGTAACAAAACTACTGGAAGTCATTTCACAGTCTTTTGCATGTTTTGGTCCACAGCATGGTCATCTGCAACAGAGCCAGAACTGCAAAGCAGACAGCCCTGATGCCTGCCCTTTAAAAAAAAAAATCAGTTACACATATCTTCATGTTATTTATGTATTTATTTTTGAAAAAAAAGATCAGTTTGTCAAACATTTAAGGTTGACAGGCAAGTCATGTTGTTGCAATGCAGGTAAATGCTGTCATGAGTGACACTGGCTGTGTCACTATGTGCAGCATTAGCCAGGGAATTTGAGAAGACAGGCTCATGAAAAAAATATAAATGTTGTCAGACAACCCTGCATTTTTTATTATTAAAATCTTGAGTGAATATAGTGCTCATGAAAGTGAGGGACTAAGCTTCTCCACACATCCCTTTCAATACACCTCAGTTCTGACCTGCAGCACCCTTGCTATTCTAGTTATGGGCCTTGAGCAGAGATTGCTTACCATGTCAGACTATGGTAGTTTTGTGAAACAGATAGCTGAAGACTTAGATGAGGCCATTGAACACATTCTTATTTGTGACCCATCCATGACTTAAGCCCAGACCCTCAAAGGTGATGGGCACTCACAAATTAAATATATATCCCACTGTAGCCCCTCGCAGTTAAAATGAAAATTACTCGGTTGTGTGTTGTGGGTGCTTTCCTTCTACTCATGGAGATGGATAACTCCCCTTCTCATAGGAAGTTACTTCTGTGAGTTGGTATTTTTGGGATTTATTCATTGGAGCAATTGTCCTGAAAGAGCCTTCCAGAAAGCCATGTCTCTGGCTGCTATAGAAACATCTTTTTTGAAAAATGTCATATTCAAAGTGCGAGTTCTAAGAGCACTTTATTATCCAAGCGGACTCAGTTTCTCCTACTAAGCGAGCAAGTGTTATTCAAGAGGAATGAGGAGCAAGAGGGGCCGGCGGCTGCATAACGTGGGCGTGGGAGGCTCCAGTCCCTGCAGACACCCCTGGGAATGGCCGTCGGTGCTCCCACCAAGTCTTGGTTTTGTGAGTTCAATCTGCGGTGTAACCGTGAGGAAAAAGGACTGCAGTTAAGCAAGGATTGGCAGCATTGCCTCTCTTGTTCACGCGAACATCAAATCCAGGTCCCTTACGAGGGAAAGCGTTGAGCAGGTGTGTGGGTGGCAGTTGCAGAGAGCAACTGTGTGATTGTCCCTGAAGAAGTCACCGCTGAGGCATCGCCGCTGCTGCTGCTGCTGCTTTTGTCCTGGAAGAGCAAGCTCTAAGAGCCTGCAGTGCAGAGGCCCTGGCTCGTACTTTATGTGTCTCAATGCAGAGCCTAATCCACTTAGGCAAGCACGGAGTGCAAATATCATTGCCTTTACAGTGAGAGCCAAAGGCTACAACAAATCTAAATGCCATAGCTCCATCAAAATAAACGCTCAAAGCCATCTTGACATTGAGGGTGTGGAGTTGAGAATGACATTGAGAATGAGATTTTAGGAAGAGTTTATCTCATCTCACTCTTCATGCAGATATAACTGCACTTTAAAAGGATTCTAGTGCCTTTATAATACTTCTGTAATCTTTGGAAGGTTGAGAAACTTTTCTCCTGCCCCCTGTTTTCTGAGAAGTTGTGAATTCTTAGGACATGATTACTTTTCCTGCAGTGGCGAGCACATAGCCTAATTACAGTGTCCACCAAATTCGCAAAAGAGAAAGTTATCTACCCAGAATACCTCTGACAACCTGCCTGCTAAGGAAATAGATATATGTTTGTCCACATTACTCAGGGATGTATCTGCAAGAAGATACTTCAATGTCCTCTTTAGTAATGTCAATAATAAGAGCAAAAGCATAGAAGGACTAAATGAATGGTAGGACATTTTACGTAGTGTATATATGTGCAAATTATTTCACTGCAATCCTGCCCTGAACTGCAACTAAAGCTACAGTACTTATTTCAAATTACATTTCTCTCCTGGTTTTTAATACACTTATGATTTCAGATGTGCCCACATTAAAATCCTGCCATAAACTGTAGAAGGATTTTGTATCCTGTTAATTTTTGAGCACTTTGAGAAGACAATGCTAAGTTTTTAAATGAACGAAACCAATTGCCCTTTTAAGTCTCCCATTGCTTGGCTGCAGTCCACTATTTGCAGGAGGTCCTGCTCTTAGCACCTGATTTATTATTAGTTTCAGTGGAGTTACACTGTTTTGCAATTCTGATAGCTCTATTAGAAAATTGTGATGTGGCATTAAAATTTTAACGGGCAATGCTCTGTTTGCATTTTGTCCCACTTAGCATCAGATTGCCAGAGACGGGTAAGGAAAGAATATTAAGCATTCATAAAACAATTTCACGAAAGCTAAAATTCCAAGGACTAAAGAACAGACAAGAAAAATGATAAAAAAGATTAAATTTTTAAAAATCAAACCCTGTTCATCTTTTATATTTATTATTATTTTTATTATWCTGAAATATTCATCATATACCAAATTAAGGCTGCGTGCTTCTGCTCTGTGGTTGTTAAGTCTGACCTCTGTCAGCACAGAACACTAAAACTGTCCTAGATCTGGTGAGATTTTGTGAGTGTAAATATAACCAAATTCTCAGAAACCATAAATTGTGTTTATACATCACTATTGAACATTCTTGTACTTTCACTACATTGTTTCCCAGTCCATCAAAATGTCTGAGGACAGTTTGCTCTCTTTATTTGATTATTTTGACTTTCAGAACACTTTTTATTTTACGTAGCATAACAATATATATATTTTTTTTTTATTACTGGTTCTAGGTGGGTGTATTTAATACCTGCATAATTTTTAAAACACTTCCTTACAAAGTGAACATAAATGGATCTTTTACTCTGCAGAACCCCTGATAAAAACATCTCTCACTACCTCCAATAGGGATAGGGGAGGTGGAGTGGGTAGACTTTGAAATTTGCTTTTACAAGTGCAAATCCTCAGGCAAAATAAACAATATTATTTCAGATTAAAAAAAAATACACACCGAGATGATAAGAAAAAATCTAATGTCTGTAGAAGGCTGTGCCTCAGCAAACTAGGTATATGTTGGTATGTTTGCTTATTTTTTAAGTTTTCGAGTACCAAAATGCATGTTTAAATGATTGCATTTGACAAAGGAAAGACAAGGAAAAATGGTGCAGCATCTTTAATTTATCAGTTTACATGAGATGCAGGCAATAGCCTGTGGGTACCAGATTGTGATTTTTCTACTCAAGTACATTCTCATGTTTTACTGATGAGCTATATGCCAGACCCTTGTGTTCTGTATAGTAAGAGTTTCATGGAACATCTGCTTCAATTGCTCTATCTCTTGTTTTGTTTTGTCACTAAACTCACTTATGCTACAGAAGCACTGACTATAAAAGAAGCTACTTTAATTCAATAGCATATCAAGAAGGTAGATTCCCTAATGCTTGTAATACAGCTATTTATGTCTAATGCTTTCCATTGCACCAGAAGTGGAATGACAATTGACACAATATTCTGTCATACTTCATGGGATACGTAGTTTTCTGACCTACCGATATGTTTTTTAACTAGAAAAGCTGCATATGCATATAGGTATGTGTATCTGTGTGCAGCTGTAGGCAGAACGCCATATAGGGAGGTGTATCTGCATACCTGTATCTTCAACTGTATGTTCAAGACACTGATGAAAAAACACATATAATTACCAGAAGAGTAACTTTTTTCCCATTCCCCAAGTCAGGTATCACAAAAGAAGCCAACAGAGAAAGTAAGTCAATAAGGTGAGAATAGCTTTGACTTGTTACTGACTGTGTGCTTTAGCATTTACATAGTAAATGGCAGTGAATGTCTTGTGTGTATTTAAACTGGAAGGATAAAATGGTTTACAAGGAAGGAGAACATTATATGGAAAATTAAAACAACATAGATCACCCTTTGTCAGTTTACTAAATATTTTTTCTTGCCCCATTTGATAGTCTTGGTTATTCAGTGTCTGTGAAAGGAGTATCAGGATTTAAGGGCTGCAGTTTCACTTTAAATTGCTGTATARGGGTCAAACTTGGCTGAAAAAAAATGTTGATTAACTGTATGAAAATGCAATGATAAGCAGTTTTTTAAACCTGAAACTGTGTCTACAGGACATGACCTTTGCGATATTCTCTAACAGTTTCACAGAAAAAAATTCAGGAAAGAAAAAAAAGGGAGGAGCTTTATAAAAAAGGACAAATAGGATAAACATCCTTCCCACAAACCTTTCTTATATCCTTTCTCATATTTTTTGTCTGAACAACTGCTGAAGATTATGGTGTTGTGACTGATCCTTTTTAAGGCTCTAATCTGTTGGGTTTTTTTTCTTCTTAATTTTAATCTCACCTGTGCTGACATCCAGTCTGAAAAATGCTGTTGGGAACAAAGAAACTATGAGGAGAGGCTGAAACCGTCTTTAGTTTCTGTGTCGTTATTACTGAAATGATGTGTGGCTTAATTTTACTTTTTTTTTTTTTTTTTTAGAAATATGGTTTATCATTGTATGTGAATTGCCATTGACAAGGCTGGTAATTAGCCTCATATTATTTTCAGCATAGTTCACATCCACACATCACAGGACAGAAAATGGGAGCCTTAGACAAACAGAATCCTTGTAGAAGATCATTAGGAATCCCACTGTGACATGCCACGTGCAACCTCGTTGATTCAAATTAGTCATCTGCATTGTTCTATAGTTTAGACTGCAGGAGGTTTCAACTTATTTTACAAAACCACAATTGTTATACGTTTATGGTCAGAGTAACAAGTAATGTTCTGCACTCTCAGAAGACACCAAAGACAGTTTAATATGTACTCATTATATAGCTCTGCCTGCAACGCTATTTAGAGTTTCATCAGTGTCTAGGTAACAAAGCTCTATTTTCTCAGCTTTTTACAACTGAGCTGTAAACATGAACTCTCAGTTAAACACAGCACTGTATAGAAAGTATTATCTAGGACTCAGGGTTTTGATTTTCCTTTTTTTTTTTTAACTAAAAAGTGGTCTTTGATGATACACACCTTTGAAATGAATGTATCCTATTCCTGATTTTTGTGTGCGTAGATGTAATACAGGCTCAAACACTGCTAAACCCACTGTGGTTTAGCTGATAAATTATAAGAGCAAAAATGCTGTTTGTCACAGTCCCAATTTACTGTGAGGTCAAATATGTACCTTTAAAATAAACTTTACGGCAGAGTTATGAAATGGTCCATTATGATGGCTATTTGATCCCATTCATGTCTTTATGCAAAATCTTTGCTGGTGTTGCTGATGGCAATATGTATATTTTTAACAAATATACCTCCCCCGACTAATATGTCTCAACAATTTAGGTTCTTTATTCCTTGCTGATATTTACTGGTGCAAATCCATCTATTTCAGTAGACAATTTATTCCAACAGAGTATTTAGTCCTACTGAATACTTAATATCTTGTCATGAAACTCAGTAACCTCGCAAATACTTGGGTCTGCACTATGTATGCTGCAGATGCAAATAATCCAAACCTAAACTTGTCCTTGGTAGGGGCAGGGGCCTTCCAAAAGATCCTAGCCTGAGAAGGGTATATTTGATTTTTATTTTCTAGGAAGTTGTCAGAATTTTAATGTTCTTAAAATAGATGTTTTTTATGTTATATGTTTTTGGATACAAATCCACATACACTGAAGAATTATTCATATGAATTCTCATTCCTTTGTTCACAGAATCAGGAATCTGATATATTACTTCAAGAGTACATAACACAGCATCAGAGAAAGAATTCAAGCTCAAGGGACCAGTAATAGAATATGAAGCCTAGGTTGTTGGTTCAAATTTAATCCAGGTTGGAAGTAACAGCAATTATTGCCATCTAATGTCTTTTCAGTGATCTGTATGAAATGAGTTTGTGGTCTCAGTGTAGTTTCTAACAGACAGGTGTCTAGATCACAGCTGACACCATTGTTGGCAGACTCAATGTAGGGACCAAAGTCTGAACGGATCTGTAGATTGAACTGCTTTTTGGTGTCAGGGCAAAACTCAAGCATTTCAGCAGGAGAATGTGTCAACCACTGAGTTTTTAGAACCTGTTCTATTGATGGAAAGTATTTCAGTCTTCAGGCTCTTCTCCAGGAATCCTCTCAAGATCCAACAACTTTTTTCAGTTAAAAAATAAAGATAAAATCACTTTCATAACACCCATATTAAAAATTAACACCCAGAAGCACAAGCAGACAGACATAAAAGGAGCAGTCACAATAGTTTCAGTGTGCTTGCTGAAACTCATGGGCTTAAATTTATTCACGTGCTTCACAATAGAATAATTCCTTTAATGGCTTGCAAATCTCTCCTGCACACTGTGCCATGACATGCATATACAACGTGGCATGTTTCGCAAATCACTGATGGTAGTAGCATTGTGGATATCATTTGTTCCCTTCTACTTGCAAGAGCACTAGGAGAAATCTTTACCAGATAGGGATACTGCTCAGATGACCCCCTTGATGTCATCATTCATGCCACTTGTGTTACAAAGCCCTCTCCTCTCTCATCCTTTTTGGGTGTGTTAGATCAAAAAGTATGTGCAGAACAACTCAGTGGTGACTGTTTGCTAGACATGGCTTTGCTGGTGTTAGGCATCCCGAAGGATCTGCAGAATCCCCTGTACAACTCTTGCTACTACAGTGAGTTGCTAAATAATGTGTAGGTTGCAGAGGTGCACCCTGGGTCAAATCTCCAATTTAAATTCATGTGCAAAATCCTATAGGTAAAGACTATAGTCTAAGCAGAAAAAATGCCACAAAGACATGTAGAAAACATCCATTTTTATGTATCATCCAGTTAGAAAAATGAGAGTTCTGAAAAACTATTTATTTATGGACCTCCCCAAGGGTAACCATGCTATAAAGGGACTGGGACTTTTATATAATAAACACAAATCAGTGTGCTTAAGGCAACTAACTGGCAATTATATACAGTTTTGATTATGGGAATTTACATTTCCACAAAGGAATATAATTACAAGGAAAGTAACTTTTTTTTTAATGCTAGCCTTGTACTTTTTGACCTGGGCTTCAATTTAGCAGGGATCCAGGAAATTTTAATCAACGTAGATACATATATAAATGTTTGTATAGTAAGTATCTGGCAGGCAACAACACTTCTACTGAGGATTATCTGGATCTGGATTCCACATGATAATTACTAGGTAGTAAAGCCAGTAGAGAAGAAAGAAGTCCAAAGAGAAAAGCTACCACCATATTTTTCCTACTACAGGTGATAGATATTATTTGCCCTATTATTATTTTATATTATTTATGGATCACTCTAAGAGTGACATATGTGAATTTAATATATTCATGTAAGATATTATATACATGGGGAGAAAGACAGAAAACATTTGGGTCTAATTCTTACATATTTTTATCATGAAAATTGAATCTCAGGAGACTTGAAAAGTAAAAGGAAAATAAAGGAAAGAAGGAACCAAAAGCAATAATAGAAAAGAGAAAGAGTGATATTGTTAATAAATGAAGGATTAGGAGACTCAAACAAAAGGAGACTTTAATATATGATAGAGAAGAAAGAAATGGAAGGACTTTTAAATTTAATAGACAGTTCATAAATTAGAAAATCTGTCATATAGTATTAAAAATCACACTTAGCATTTCACTGAGTAATATATTATTAATTTATGTTGTGATATATGATTCACTGTAGTGCTAATAATTTATATTTTGTGTAGAATTCTAAGTCTAGATTTCCAGCTTTAGTAAGCCTCAGAGTTTTGTCTGGCTTTCCTGCCTCTAGGTTTCACGTAGTGATCAGACATTTCTAAAAGAAGCATGAACCCTGTGTGAGAGAATTATAGCAAATGGGCAGGAGAGTTCCTTGTTTAACACTGCATTTGAGGTCACAACTATATTGCTGGGTTCACCAAATTATTACCGAGCAGTTATTTGTAGGGATAGGAGAGCCCTGTAAGTTCTCAGCACTTACACACTCTGAAGCATTTTATCTTTACATTTCTAAAGCTCTGAGCAGGGTTTTAGCCACAAGACTGTGGCTGGCATAATAAGACTTTTAGCTAAATTCCCACACAACACTTTGAAAAGGTAGAGACTATGGTTTGTTTTGTTTAAAAAAACCCAAAGAGCCTGAAAGTGTCCTGTGCTGCAAGGCCAGCTTAATCTTTTTCACTTCCTAAGTCACTCTCCCCGTTTCTCCTGAGATCTTCACCAAAAACCTGCCTTTGACTTTTCTTCCAAACTCTTCTTTCCGTTTCTGCCTTACCTGCTCCCCTCAACACCTCCCTCCATTTCAGGCATATCTGTCACAGTGATTGGGCTGGGGGTGAGAAGCTAGCCTGAATGAGGACTGTGTCATTCCTCATTCCCTGTCTGGTGGTGCAAGCAGTTACAATCCCCTCTTATTCTGTGTCCTCTCCTATGGTCATTGGTATCCAATAACCCAGGGATCAGCAACCATCACCTTTAAGATAAAACCCTGCCCAACTCCCAACTCTTGCGCAGTGACTCAGTCGTAGTGGTCATCTGTGTCAGAGAGTACAGATCTTTAATTTGGTATAGTGTATGCTTGTGTTTCTAGAGAGAAATTGCAGTTACAGCTAGAAACTAGCAAAAAAACCCCACACTGAAATAGTCTGTTAGGGCAGTTGAAATTCTTCTTGTAATCAGAAGCAACATGGTGCATAAGTGGGCAGTGTGTTTGAAGGGCAGAGAATAGACCATTCTAGAAAAACGGGCAATTAAATGGAAATGTTTTTTTTTATTCAGTGTAATGTGATTGAGGAGAGAGACTGATTAGAGGGACACAGTGAGGAATCTCATAATCATAGCAGGATGAGGGAACCCTGTTATCCCCACCACAGCCCAACCTCAGGATAGCAATAGAGAGAGTTCCACAGCTGCTAGGGAGGAACCCAGCCAAGAGAAAAACCCTTGAGCTGTCAATAAATCCAGACATTGCTGCTGCTGCTATTGGAAAGAGATACACCAGAGGTTGTCATCTGGGTACTGCAACTGCCAAACTTGACTGCCTTTGGCCACAGCTATTGACTTTGTTGCTGCAAGACTATTGAGTAGGAAGAAGAGTAAAAACAGTGCCAAGCACAGCGGGGAGGCAGCTACCAAGTTAATGCTCAAGTGGTATCCTGGCAGTTCTCAATTTGCTTTGTAATTGTTTTGCTCGGTGGGAAAATAGATGCACCAATAAAAGTTTAATTTATAACTGCAACTTTAAGTGYGTGCGTGCAGTATGGTAGTTGTGCATTTGGAGATTTATGGTGAGTGACAACTGGATGTCTGTGCTATAGAGTGCTCAACACATGGAAAAGCAAATATTATCCCAATAAAGTTCTTTTGTCTGTTTTAAGTGGTTAATCAAACTCCATAACCACAGCTCATACTTTTGCTGGATATCATTAAAAGGAGAAATAAGAGAATGACAAAGAAAAGGAATGACATCTTGGCTGGGCAAATGTCTAGTTTACGCCTTTTTTTTTTTTTTTTTTTTTTTTTTTTTTTTTTTACGATATCTTTTTTTTTTTTTTGATGATACGTCGACCTTTCTTTTTTTTTTTTTTTTTTTTTTTTTACTATTTACCAGGATAAAGCATTATTTGAAAGCCAAAATGAGAACGTTTTGAAATGTTGCCACATCTTTTTGGTATGATGTAAAACACAGGATGTAAGATTGCAAGGGTTCCCATTGCTCAGTGCTTTGTTATACTAGTCATTTTGATGGTTTACTTTCATTTGGAGGCAATTTATATGTGTATTTTCTAACACCAACATTTTCCTTTATCTTAAACAGTTTATTTCACTCCTTCACATTTATCCTCTTGATCTATTTATAGAAGGCACTCATACCCCTTCCCTCTTGTCCCTTGTAGCTGTTTCCCATTTCTCCCTTCCACTAGTAGGTTTCATTCTAGTTCATTCTAATAAGCCACAGTTCTCAAAACCCAATCTGCTGTACAGAAATTTTGCCAGTATAGATATTTCTGTTAATACTGTGGAAAAAACCTTGTACCCCCAAGTGAGCATAGCTTATAAAATAGGGTCCCTATTCCCTTAATCACTTCAGCGCCTGCTATGTGTAGTTGTTACAATTTAAATTAATCTTTTCTTAACATGGGTTATTGGAACCATGCACAGTATTCTGCATGAGAAGACACAATTACTTAAACAACAGTAAGAATGTTTGCTTGTTTTGATTAGAAATACATCTACTTCTGCCTACTTTCACAGACAGAATTCTGGTCTTTACATGGCTTTTCCTGAATTTCTAGGTGTCTTTCTTCAAGGCTGCATCACTCCATGGCTTATGGAGTGATGGACCCTCTGATAAAGTAATCTTGTAAGACTTAGTCTAGACAGGGTGCAATGGTGCAAATCTCAAGAAAAAAAGCTAGAAGAAAAATACCTTTCTAAGACCTTTGAAACTCTTGTTTATCCTGAATTCCACTGCAGTACTTTCTCCCAAGGCCTCTTCTTAAGAGGCAGATACCCGAAGTACTGCCAGCAAGAAATTCGTTATTTATATGTCACACTTCCTGGCCAGCCTACCAGTATCTTTCCTGGTTGAGTCATTTCATGGCCAGCTGTTTTGGACTTTTAGCCTTTAAGTATCTCCCAGATGTCCTCAGAAGGTACACAGCAGCTCAGTAAGGAGAATACTGACCTTCAATAATAGAGGTGGTATCACTGAAGTATTGTCCAGAATTGGCTTTTATTTTTTTCAATACCAGGTATGGAACAATTAGTGTAGTGTTCACTTTCCGAACAGTGAAAAATAAGTAATAATGAAAAATCACTATAGAGCATGTTCACAGTGCTTTTGCAAAACATGCTTCATTTCTACATTCAGTAGAGCACATCACTTATGATTCTAGTTGCAAAATAACATCAAAACCAACAATAATAACAGCTTAAGGAACAGACTGATCAGATCTGTTCCAGGTCACCATGAGCAGTCAATTTAATTTTTATGTGGATGTAGAGTTAGCATTTTTATGCAGACATACATTTTTTTATATATATATAGATAGAGATACAGAGCTCTTTTATGCAGATATAAAGATCTTCTTTTACATATCCTAAGTGAAAATTACTGTGAGGAGAGCTTTTCAGTGGAAATAAACTATAACTTCAGCAAGCATACCAGTTTAAAAGCTCCTGGTGAAAGAGAAGGTTGTTGGAAGTTGAAGACTGTTAGCAGAAGAGGCAAGGCAGAATGAGGGAAAAGAAATTCCAAGGGACTGCAAGAAAATTTGAAATGTGCATTTTTCTGTGGTATTCCCTTGGTGCTGAAATGACTTAACTCAGGCTAGATGTCCTCATCCACATTTGGGATATAAACATCTTTCTTGAGGGACCGAYTGATGGACCAACTTCTCCTCTACTGCTTATTATGCAAATGTAAGGAAGGGGGATAGACCATATATAACAATAAGTTAATAGATCTGTAGTGAGAAATCTGGAACAGACATGAGAGAAGCAATCTTCAAGACCCTGAAGCTAAGGAGGTCAAGGTATGACACGAGACAATATGATGAACATGAATTTTGATTGCTTGGGCTGAGACAAAAGTCCAGAATCTGCAGGAGAAAGGCAAGAATGGACATGGTCAAAGCACCTGCACCTATTAAAGTTATATGAGAAAAGTAATGCCAAAACAGACAGAAAGGCTTTGGTGAAAACTAAAGAGGTTAAATTTGTCCATGTTTAATGGTTATTTTAACTTGTGACTTGGCATCCACAGGAAGAGGAAGAAAAGGGAAAAAAAACCAAAGGAACAACTTATTTGAGCTAACAGAATGTTAGGCTTTGTATTGAAATATAATGCAAACATATCTAAATGTGTGCTTTAGAACAGGTGTCCTGGCCTCTAGTAAAATGATATAATATACAGTCATGCAGAAAAGTAAATAAAAATTTAGCTTAAAATAGACTGAGGGTCTTTTAAAAATTGTTTTAAAGTGCCAGTTCGTACCTACAATATATAGGGAAGTGTGCATAATACCTACAGATCAATTTTAAATTTCTGCAGAATTTTTCCATTTTACTTTGGACAGGAAGAAGAAAGATATGTGACTGAGATTTCTTACTTCCAGAAATCCTGATGACTACATGTTGGAATTTTGAGTATCCTCAGTGCTGTTTCAGTTGTGAACTTGAATGCTTTGAAATATTAGAGTGGAGTGTATCTTTTTGTGCTTACGCTGGAAATCTGAAACCCTCATTATTTCTGCATTTGTTAAAATACAACTCTCTGTTCAACACACAGACAAAGCAAAAGGCTTTGATAAAACCTGATCTACATTCAGAGATCTGCTATGATCTCAGCTTTTCTAAAGTGGCACATTGCAAAAGGCACAGTACTAGTAGAAAGTACTAAAAGAAGCTACTTTTAACAGCTTCTCTTTATTTTTTCTTGCCAGCAGTGTTTTCATTTACATACCTGAATCATGTCATTATTGTTGCCTTTGCTCTGTCTCTTTCTGGCACTTCAGTGGCTTATCACCTTTTCTTTTTTTTTTTTAATAAATAGTATGCTCTGTACATCTCTTGTGTTGATTTCCTGAATTAATATTCATGATTCTTCTTTTCAAGCCACAAGATCCTCGATGTTTGCTTTACAATATTCCTATCAAACATACTTTTACAAAATAAAAGGTCGTCTTCCTTTCAGAGGCTTAGGTTGGAATGTAGACAGTTATCTTCCATGTGGCATGTAATATGATCCTGATTTTATTATCTAGATAGATACAGTTTTCTTGCTCTCCTAACTTTTGCTATCTATATTTTTAAAGAAACACTGCATCATCCCTATCTAAAGTGATCCACAAAGCAAGTTCACGGGTCAAAAACACATGTATGTGCTGTTTTTTTAATATGTTTTTTGGAATTGCATTTTATTATTATTTTTGCTGAATTTTTCTGTTTAGAATGAAAAATGCCACAAATGGAGTGCTAAGTTTTAAGTACAGTGAGCAGTGAACATTTCTTTTTTAAAAGGTTCTCGTCTATACATTTCTAATAGAAATGAAACACAAAAGCAAAGGTCCTTTTAAAGATAGAACCAAAAGAGATGACTATTTCCTTCTTCTCCTTCCCCCCTCAAAAAGAAGAAAAAAGTACAGTATATATTTCATTCTCAGAATGCTCCATTTCACCTCTGTTTTTCTGTATTACGGCTCTCCTTGTTTTGTGTTACTTCCTACACAAGAATTTGTTGCCCTTCTCTAAAATGGTAATAGCAATAATTAAACAACAATCACTGTACATCTACATCTCATAAACAGTCTTCCACCTCAATCATGAGAGTCTTTTGACTCACTGATAATTAGCCACTGCATCCATCACAGTTCCGTTTTTCTTTCTTTTCTTTTTTTCAGTCAGCTGGTCCATCTGTCAACCAGAGCCCTAATATGACTGTTTACAGCAGCAGCCGTCTTCCCTTTTTATGCATAAGACTACCACCTTCAGCTCCTCTGAAAGGCTTCTACTTGTTTCAAGTTAAGCTGATCATAAAACTCGATTTCTACCTACAGTTATTCAGTGTAAAAAAACAAATTAAAAAAGCCTTTTTTTTTTTTTTTTTCTTTTCCCTTAGTCTGCATTTACTTGCCTACTTACATGTAGACTGTGAACTTTTGGTGCCATGAGTTTTCCCTTGACTGTTTGAACCTGGTGAACAGTAACACTTACAGAGACGACGGAGCTTCCTGCCGTATGAATGTGAAAGAAAGGAGGCCTTTATGCACTGGTTATGTTACAGAGATAAAAACAAAATGGGCTTCCTCTTTTTATATTCCCTGCCCTGATCCCCAGCTCCATCACCTCCCCTACATATACCTCCCCATGCCATTAGGCCCTGTCTCCTAGCAACATATGGCCCCTTACCAGAGCTTTATCTGACTGCTGCCTGTATGCAATCAGGCTGTCAGTCATTTAAGAGAGAAAGTGATTGAGCTCTGTCCTGGATGCATATATTTGCGGCATTTAGACTCTGTGCATAGGTATGGTGGGAGGATATGTAGCAATGTGGGTTTGCAATATACTCAGAGCAAAGCCTCACTAGATGAACACTGTTCTAAGTAAAACAGAAGACGTGCTTTTGAATTTGTGTCCATCGGGAATAATCCTTTCTACCTCTTCTTTATCTGTGGTACTGACTTTACAGCTGTATTACTTACAAAAAGGGTAAATTCTATTTTCCTTTTAAAACTAAAGTTTTAAAGCTGTGAAGCTGCTTAAGCTGAGTCGTTAATTGGTTCCCTGGCACGCTAACATCCCCATTCACTCTGAATCAGATCAGGAGGGCACACTGACAAAATTCGCGTCCCACCTTCATTATCTATAGTGGTAAAGCACAAACATGCACCCTGCAACGAAGTAATGCTTGTTGGATACTTGCATTTGCAATACAAGGCAGTCATTTTCACAAGCAAGAGCAACATGACTTTGACTCCTAGGCCACAATTTCCAAATGGCCAGTGACTGACAGTGTTTCTGGAGTGATGCAGCTGATGAAAAAGAGTTGGTAGCGGATATTTCTAACACCTAATGTTAGACATTTGTGTTGTTCATACTTTAGCTGCCCCTTACAGTCAATGGAGAGAGGTAGGATTTGAGACCTATAGCTGGAAGACTTCCGCAGTGACTACAGGCAATATAGACTCCTACCTATGTTGGGGTATGTGTCATTAGGTGACTTTTCAGTCTCATGTTGTGTTTCCTTCCCTGGGAGACAAATGGTCTAGATACAGCAGCTATCTTATGGCACACTACAAAGACAAATCTTGATGCTGAGATCCAGTTGTGAGCCCTGTCCAATTAATACATCTTAAACTGGGCAAGGGACAGGTGCGTAATCCAAACAGGCAAAAGGATGAAGCACGAAAAAGGCCACTGTGGGAAGTCCTAGCTTTGGACTCACTACATCTGATCTGGTTCTGTCTGAAGAACCCCAGTAAAAGACTCACATTTCAAGGCTGCTGCTTGAAACGCTGACCACAACCCATCCTTGGCTCTCTCAGCCCTGGGCTTTCATCAGGATTCCTTCAGTTACCTCCAAGGGAGCTTTAGGTGTATGTTCAAGAGGGCAGTGTGAATTTCAGACTGTATAATCTATACTTCAGATAACCTGCACCTGTTTGATATTGCTTGAAATTAAATCCTTAGATAACCTGCACCTTTCTGAAACCCATACAAAATGAGGGACAGTGGCACCAGGGAAGCAGAGATTTTGGGATAAACTTTTCCTTATGTTATCCACACTTGTGCGTTAACCTGCACTACTGCTTAATCACAGGATTATTTTTTAGTAGAACATTCATAGATTAACACATATGAAAATGTAATGCCTCTCAGGCACCTGGATGTAGACCTGACTCTCTCCATTGATTCTGCAGAGAGAGTTGGGCAGTGCTGGGTAATGAGCACTTGGAGTTACTCATCCCTTTGGTGTTGTAAAACAGCAATCGAGTGCACCCTCAGCAAATTTGGGGTCGAGTGCACTTTCAGCAAGTTTGCAGATGACACCAAGCTGAGTGGTGCAGTTGACATGCCTGAGGGATGGGATGCCATTCAGAGGGACCTGGACAAGCTCAAGAAGTGGGCCCATGTGAACCTCATGAGGTTCAACAAGGSCAAGTGCAAGGTCCTGCACCTGGSWSRGGGCAACCCCCAGTATCAATACAGGCTGGGGGATGAAGGGATTGAGAGCAGCCGTGCTGAGAAGGACTTGGGGGTACTGGTGGATGAAAAGCTGGACATGAGCCGGCAATGTGCGCTCGCAGCCCAGGCGGCCAACCATATCCTGGGCTGCATCAAAAGAAGCGTGGCCAGCAGGTCGAGGGAGGTGATTCTGCCCCTCTACTCCACTCTGGTGAGACCCCACCTGGAGTACTGCATCCAGCTCTGGAGCCCTCAGCACAAGAAAGACACAGACCTGTTGAGGCAGGTCCAGAGGAGGGCCACAAAAATGATCAGGGGGATGGAACGCCTCTCCTATGAAGAAAGGCTGAGAGAGTTGGGGTTGTTCAGCCTGGAGAAGAGAAGGCTCTGGGGAGACCTTACTGCAGCCTATCAGTACTTAAAGGGGGATTATAAGAAAGATGGGGACAGACTTTTTAGCAGGGCCTGTTGCGGCAGGACAAGGGGGAATGGTTTTAAAGTAAAAGAGGGTAGATTCAGACTAGATCTAAGGAAGAAATTTTTCATGCTGAGGGTGGTGGAACACTGGACCAGGTTGCCCAGAGAGGTGGTAGATGCCCCATCCCTGGCAACATTCAAGGTCAGGTTGGACGGGACTCTGAGCAACCTGATCTAGTTGAAGATGTCCCTGCCCATGGCAGGGGTTTTGGACTAGATGACCTTTAAAGGTCCCTTCCAACCCAAACTACTGTATGGTTCTACGATTCTATAATTAGTGCCTAAATCAGTGCCCATTGAACTCAACGGAAAGACTCTTACTGACTTCAGCGGCTACGGGATCAGGACGTTTATGGAGCAGTTCCATTTTGATATCCAGCCAAATGGATAAAGCCACTCATTCTTTCTGTTAATACAGTGCTTAGTCCTTAGTAATCTGCGCACAGTGATTCAAAAAAATACAGTTCTCCAGAGGCTGTACTTCTGGAAATTATACATTTATATGTAGTTCCAAACAATTAAGTGAATACATTGGCACTGGGCATCTGAATTTGCCAGTTGGTCAAGATTCTTGACTTTTCTTCCATGTCCAAAACTGAAATCTCTAGTTGTTCATGGGAATACTCAAGTTAGCTAATAAACTAACTGAACACATTTCACTTAACAGCAAGCAAAAGAACCATTTCTGATCCGCTGCATTCCAGCGTTTGGTTCCTCAGTCATTTCATACAGACTTCTGGTAACAATTAATACTACCATAAAAAGAAAATAACAGGGAGAAACATGCACACAAATTGAAAGCAGATATCTGAATGTTGTTGTCCCACAAATTTAGATCAACCGCATGTCTGCCTGGAAACTTGTAACTAGCATTCATGAGTGATGTTATAATATAAAGTGTGGTGGAGAAATGACAGTGGAGCCTGTTTGTACTTTCTGGAATTAATATATATGTGCAGATAATTAAAAGAACAATAAAAATACACAAGATGAACATACACAAGGGGAAGGTTTAAACATCATCCAAACATGTCATATGGTATGGGCCTTAGGGAAATAAAGGCTTACAGGATACTGGCAGACAGTCCTGCTGCTGGTACCAGAATTTAGCAGTTTCACTGCTTGAAAATAAATCCTTTTAGTTAATCCGGCTCTGTGGGTGGAATTACACACACCACTCCCGTTATTGTTAGACAGGAGTGCAGGCTGAATTCCCATGAACTTTGCTGAAAATGTAACTTGCAGTCTTCCCTACGCAAAGCTTTATTTATTAGAAATGCTTTTTAACGTGTCATGGTGAAATCTTATCATGGTAACATCAGATGTGGCTGATATTAGGGGGTGCACATTTCACCCTTGATGTGTACCTGCAACTCTTATTAGCATGACAGGGCATTTACTATGCATATCAAGAAGGGAATATGTGAGATTGTGAATTCTTTCACCCAGTGTGTTCCAGAGAGTAAAATTTTAGCGGCCAAATGTTGACACCTGGCATAGTGAAGAGTTTGCCGCAGACAGCCAAGGTTATTGAATGGGAATGTGGCTGTGCTTTAAGCCTTCCCTTCACCATCTGGTTCATTCTGGAATATGGAATATATATCACAATTACATGAATAAATGAAAAGATATGCAAGTTAACTGAAATGTATGTGTTTCTCTGCTTTTCTGCACAATGAAACAGCCATCTGGGAATCAGTATGTCTCACATTTCAAGCACAAATCAAAGCAAGCAGCAATTCACTCTGTGACGTGTGCTTCATAGAAAACTGGACTTCATTATCACAGAGTTAATCACTTTGGAGTCTTTTTTTTCAGGGTTTTTTTCCCCCCTCTTCTCTATGGATACAAAACAAACCTATTTGGAAATATATGGAGAGTACCCTTATTAAAATTGCATTTGGAACACAGTGTGGTTAAAAAATAAGAAAAAAAGAAAATGGGAGCACATTTGTTTGTACTCTCGCCTCTCAGATCCAAGCTCAGAGGTGGGTCTGTAGAGAGGGGAGAAAGAATCGCAAGATGGATATATTCTTTTTTTCCCTCCCCTTCTTCACCCCAGGTTGTTTTATATGCATATTTTCCTTTTCCACATCTATGCAGTTCTGTTGCCTAATGGAATGGGTGACACGGATCCAAAGCATATGCTGTTGACCAGCAAAACTTAATGGAAAGTGGATGGAGTGGGGGGGCATGCTGAGCGCCAGTGTCTGCCAAGGAAACAGCCTCCAACCTTCCACCATCTTGTGGCATATGGGACATTTGAAGGTAGAACCTCCCCTCCCGCCCGCCCTGAGGTTTTCCTTTCTCTTCTGTGGAAGGTGGGTGCAAATCCTTGCAATAGAAGGCAGTGGAGATTTGCTGTGGGAAAACTCTTCTGGGGCTAATCCAGAGGGAGGGGATGCTAGGACTCACTGGAATTAAAAGGCACGGTTTCTGCAGCTACACTTGGTGTGAATCTGGGTATGTGTGTTAACTGCCATTGCATCCAAAGGCAGAGAATGTGTCTGATAGACAAGTTGTGATAGCACTTTGGGAAAAGCATCTTTAGAACAATGGATTACTGTAGTTTCATTTTATATATGTCATTTTGTAGCCTTTCTGGAAAGAAAAGCTGTCTCTATTAAACAAAAACCAAAAAATATAAATGCTGGAAGACATTCAGACATGTTTGCCCCTTGTCCAAACTTCATTAATCTCCTTGAACACAAGAGTTGACTAATTCTATGGGCTTTTAGCCAAGCTCTTAAAAAATAAAATTTAAGAGTAAATACTGATGATTGTTGCAAGGGTCCTTCCTATGCTTGTTCCCCCAGTAATCCTGTTCTAAAATAAAAGTTTTTTATATGAGGTGATCTTAAAGAATGCACCTTTTTTTATGCCTGGCAAAATGACTAAATATGTAAATTCCTTCTTTACAAGGAAAAGACTGGTTCTGTAGTGGCTGCATATTGGGAAGTGCTTATGTGCATTTGCAGCATAATGCAGGAATGAAGGAACAAGCTTCTTTCTAGAAAAGAACAAACCTGCAAATCTGTACGTGCTACATTGTTTAACCTGCAAATGGTCCTGCAGAGTCATAGCAGGTTGCCATTGATCTGGGACCAAAAAAAGCTTCAGCTTTCAGTCCTCCAATTTTTGATGTGTTGAGCACCCTCAAGACCCACAGAAAACAATGACAACGTGGCTTTTGATGGTGTGTGATCAGACCCTTGAGGGGAGCTGAGAATCATCAGCCCCTTGTGATTCTAAACTCTTAGCAAGCAGCAGAGCTGGAAAAATAGCTAAAACCAGAGCTCACTTGAACCCCTGTTGTCTGAAGTCTCTTCGTGAATGTTAGAAGAAAATCTGCTTTGAATATGTTCTCCCTACTTCAGTTGTCTAAAAAAAAAGTCAGGGTCAAAGAAAGGGCACAGTAAATTCTGAATATCTGAAGATGTGGAGCTGATGTATATCCACTAAATGCTAACATAATTAAGACATGACATCATCCTTCAAGCATTATGGGTGCTGTATCTTGTACTGTAAATCCTTATCTAGCTTATAATGGTCTGCTGAGGGCTTAGTTATTTTTTCTCTCTGCACCTCAGATATGTGTATTAAAAATTATAAAAATCAAATTGACTTCATAATTGATTTTTTATGGACGTTATTTGTTTTGCCATGAATATTTCATAAACTATTTTTTCCTAAAGTATAGCATTATAAGAGGTGCAACTGAGAGAGACAGATAGCAGTGGGTGCATGTGAGTCTGTATGAAATCAACGTTATCCTTAAATTTAAATTCTTTGTTAATATGTTGCAGTTTTCCATTAAATGTTTTATCTTTCTTGTTTTAAAATCAAAGGGGAATTTGCCATTGTCTTCAGGTAGAACAGGAACAGATGCATTATCCCCTTAGCATTTTTCTGTTATAGTTACCTTTTTGATTCGTTTAAAAAGTGGCAATGAAAGAAATGGTCCAGAATCTGTACCACTTTCTCCCATGTAAAAACCTTTATTCTCATGAATCATTCCACTGGGGTCATTGCTTAAAGAGGAGTTTCAAGACAGAGCCTACTTTTCTCAGCTATGTGAATTCTGACTTTATCAAGCTCACATGTGGTGCAGCCGAGGCGATGAAAAAGTGGCTGAGAAGATGAGGAGGGTGGAGACCTTTCAGTTTCCCACAGCACAGGATTTCTAGGGACACAGAGGAGAGAAAATGAGTATGAAAAGCCAAATGTTATTCCACACAGGGCTCTCCTCGGGGCCTGATTGCTCCGAGCCTAGTGGCAAGGCCCTCCCTACTGCAAGCACATGGTGCATCAGAAACTCCTTTTGAAGATGTTGCGAGTAGATCCTGTGCAATGGGGACACTTGCCCACTGCTGAGGTCTTCGCTTTGAAACAAAGCCTGGGTCTCTTTGCACTTCTGTGGAGGAGATGGGCAGTATTGGCGTATGGACTGGGGCTCCCTGTGCGCAGTGTATGTCCAGCGGCTTTTGCCATCTTACTTTGGCCATCTAGAAGTTAAGCTTTTGCTCTCCACTAGCTGTTTGCCCCCCTTATGTAGTCAATGAAGCACCTCCAGAGGGAGTTCACTGCATCCTACAGTAAGGGGAGTTTGGAAAGGCCTCTCTCTTCATTGACAGCAGGGTCTAGACAGCTGGCTTAGGACTGACACTTTCCAGACTGAATTCAGGTGAGATGAGTGGCACCCAGAGCCAAATCCTCAGCATTAACATCACCATTAACTAAACATAATCTGTGAGCAACCTGTAACACCCTTCAGTGAGATTTTTCTGCTGCCTAGTGCCCTGAGTTATGCTGTCACATGCTCAGATAAAGCAGGGCAAGCCCACTGAGTGAGAACGGCATTACCACCCGAGGATTAGCTGTGTAACGGCAGACGGCAGAGAGCTGTTAGCCTTTTGCTTTGGTAGGTATTAAGAAAGAGGGTAACAAGAATTTTCCATCACTAAGGACGTATCAGGCAGCATTAGCAATGGATAATTTGAGGGGTTAAGAAGTCTGTCCTGGGGGAATTTTTTAAAAAAGTTAATCTTTTATAAAGATTGAAAGTTTCACAGGCACAAAGTTTGCCTCAGAGAGATTTAGTTCTTTTAGCCTATGATCTTGATACTTGCCAAAGGACAAACTAAATGTGAATTTGCATCATGCCTCCACATGTGTTTCACATATTTTACATGTGGCGTCTAAATGGCTCCTGTGACCTTAGTGTGTGGATCACACGTTTTTCACATATGCTTTGTGAGGTTCACATCTGTTTGAAACATTGTTTCTGACAGTAGAAATCATTATTGTTTTACAGCAGGCTCTAATAATTTAATTCAAGCAGCAGAACTTGAGAAGACGCAGAGCGTTTTCAGTTTTGGTTTAGATTTTGTGTTGAGTGCTACCCATTATAATTGCATACCGGAGGAGAGATTCACAGCCCAGGCCAGAGTTTCCAATTAGGGTGATCAAGAATTCTTTGTCAACATGCTTTTTTTTCCAGCGAATATGCTGACTTGTCAAAGTTGTCGCTTTTGCAGAAAAGTGCCTGATCCAACTATCATTGTGTTCTGAAGGGTTTTCTGGATCTCTGGTCGAATTTCTGCTCAAAGCTAAGAAGGCAGTGGTCTGCAGGTGGGTACTCACACAGGGTTAGGGGAATCTGGGCTTAATTTTTTATTCTGTAAGATTTAGAGCACAGCTTGAACACGGCTCTTCCATTAACCCTTGTGAGTGCCCTAATGTCTCGGGCTGTGCAGCTAGTTTTTCTCTGCCTCAGTAAATTATTTCTACGAACTGGAAAATGTCCTGCAGACGGAACTTGAAAATGGCAGAGGCTCTGAGTCTGTACCTTGATTGTAAGGACAAAGATGTAAGAGACTTTTGCCAAAGTCCTTGATGCACTGCATGCTTAATTATTAATACAAGCAGAATTTCTTCAGTGGAAAAGATTGAAAGCAATTCTTTCTGCTCTGGACAGGGCTCTTACTGGACCTATCAGATATGTGTGTACAAGTGCTTAACCTAAATGAGACTGAACAAAAATTTGAGACTTGGTTTCTCATGCACCACTTCTGAATAGCTGCAAAGTGAACAGATATGTCCTGTAGTGACAATCCTAAAATCATCTGCAAAATGGGACCCACCTTTCTGGGTACCTACTTACTGCAAGCCTGCTAACATCGTTAAAGGCATGGCCAGAGTGCTGGCTCAGAGCATGAAGGACTACCTATTCACCTGACAAGTTAATGCACTGCTCAGCTTGCTTGCACCAGCTAGTCACAGGCAGTATGTCAGGCAGCCACATTTGGGCTAACCCATGGCCAGTTCTTTCATAGCTACTGCACACATCACCAGTCTCTCAGTTTTACCAAAACTGGTCTATGGTAAAAACTACAATGAGAACAGAAAATATTTCTAGGACCTAAAATACATGTGGGATGGAAAACATTTTTTTTTCAGTCAAAAAATGTGTCCTGAAGCATTCATAGATCCAACCTTCCACCATTTCATTGCTAGAACTTCCAGGTACCCAGGGGATAAAACTATACTAGATGCGTGTATGTTGAGGGCACCCACACTGTGGAGATGTTTGAATTTATCTATGATTCTGTCCTCCATCAAGTGATCAATGCCTGTCAGCTACTGAATTTATTCCCCTGCTCTGTCCCATCTATTTCTACATGTGGTTCCTCAAAGAGTTCAGTCAAACACCTGTCTCCTWGCTCATTATAAGTAGCTTGCTTTAAATTGCAAGATATTTTCAACCTTGTTTAATTCTCATTATGGCTGATAAAATACATTTTTTTTAAATTTCATGTTGAATTGGTAAAAGATAACCCTTGTACTACAGGTTCACAGGAAAAAACRCACTCCAGCCTGTGTTGCTGTCCTACAGTTGCAGATCTACAGGTGAGGGACCTCCTCCTCCTGGAAGAGGAGGTTCTCCCACCATGTTTGCAAAGAAATAGGGGCAGTTGAGATTATTGCACTTACAAAAAGGGAGCTTGATGTGGATACAGAAGTGGTCATACTGCACTTGCATGTTGCATGAAAGAACACATGTTTTGAGAATGAGCAGGGTCTGAATGACCCTTTGGACAGAGAACTAGTCAGTATTTGGAAGTCAGAAGTTGATCTTTCTATTTATTAGCACTTCCAGTGCTCTGACATCCTCTGCTAATGATACTAGAAAGCTTTTTTATTCTGTCTTTCAGTGAGGACAAGAGGAACACATAAAGGTAAAGTGGTGTGGTGAAGATGGCAGAAGGTGAGTTTATTCTTGGCAGAACAGAATTCAGTATGTGGGCTCTACTTCTAACTGTGTGTTCTTTGCCAGTCACGCTATGAAAAAAATCTTAGTTACTTTAGGTATTGCGCCCTGGTGTTATATATTTTCACCTAACTGTTTATTAGATAGCCTTCTGAGTGAATCCCTCTTATTTATGCATTGGTTTTTGCTTTTTCCTTCCAAAATAATCATACCCTTCCCTGTGAGGGCAGAGGGTCCTAAATGCAATGGTTCAGCTAGCTGGGGAGGGAGGCGTCATGTAAAGGAAAGGTCATAAAGGGGGATCCCTGCTGCTCATTCACCCTACTTGACGGCCTATGTCTTTACAGCAGATTTATAGGGGTTGCAAGAAAGGGCTGAGTTTGACAAAGGGACAGGGTCAAGGAAAAAATTATTAGATACCCCCTCCCCAGGAGGGAACTGCTGCTGTATCGCATAAGCCACAGTGACACATTTGAGTCTGGGTGTGGGGGAGTGTTTTCCATCTCTCAGTCCATCACATATCCCCTGCACATGGCCTGTTTACTCAAGCTTTTCACAGGCATGCAGGATTTGGCTCAAAAAGAATGAATCTAAGCCAGAGAGAGGACCCCTGAAAATATAACATTAAGCACAAGAAACTATGATTCTCCTTTCGTCTCCTTGATGTATACATGCAAAGCTCATTAATGCTAATGATAGTCTAGGAACAAATGAGCCATGTTGTACCGCGGCTACTTTATCCCATAGGCAGAGCAGGAATGTGGCACCACTCACCCAACAAGTTACCTAACACAGAGTTGGCCTCATGTTGAAAGAGATTTGAAGCTGCAGGCAGTTAAATACATAGCCTGCCCCTTAGGACTGCCACCGTAAATAAGCATTTTAAAAGAATCTCAGTCTTTAATGAAGAACAGAGGGAATTTTCAATCAGTAATCAGAAACAGCTCTCAAAATCAGGGATAGTGGAGTGGTATGCATATTTTTATTTGGTGCACAGAAAATGCATTGTTTCTGAGCTGTTCCTATAAGTAGACTCACTGTACTGTTAAAACCTTAGTGGATCCTGCAGTGTTTGTGATTCTCTGAGTATTAAAGGAATTAGAGAAAGCCTTCTAAAGCAGTTAGAGGCACCACAGTGAGAAATGATTACCCACTTCAAAACCAGCCATGTACAATTAAAAAAAAAAAAAAACTTAAATGAAAGAGAGAATAGATGCACATAAAAAAGACTGAGTCCAAAGAAAGGAAAAATGATTTAAAATATCTATCTGCTATAATCATTCCAGGCACACTGTGAGACTACATGTGCTGTAAAGGAAGACAGAGAAGTAAAAAGACACTTATCTAATCGTCTGCAAATTATAGTAAGAACTACATTAATGAGACCTAAGGATATATCCCTGTTAATGAGTCATCAGGATTCTCAGGAGTAAATGAAATTCCATGCTTGTGTAGTAAAATGTACTTAGGTCAGACTGGAAAGACATTATTAGTCAGAGAAGTTATAAATAAAAAAAATTGTTAATATTCAAAACTATAATCAGTGAGGCTCATGCGCTGAAATTCTAAAACAATTGTAAAAATTTTAAATAAAATATCTATAGTCCTACACAATATGATATAGATACAAATATATATAGACCAAAAGAAGCTGAGGCCCAAAGCTACAAAAGCGAGGAAGTGAGAAATGTTTTTTGTATTTAAAGAAATAAATATGAGGTAACATAGAGAACTGTGACACATTAATACATGTGCTTTGAGGTCATATATAACGATTTCAGTTTTCTTAGTGTTTCCTCATCTTGTACAATTCTGCTGCCTACCCATCAGCCCTATATAGTGGTTATTTCTTATTCTGTGGACTCAAGGTTTTGGGGAATTCAGTTACTGTCTACTGGCACAATGCTCAACCTGTTGCAAAGAAATCTGTAAAAGAGGTATTGCCTCTGTCTTGTCACTATTTCATAACTTTGGTGAAACTTTTGGTAAGACTTGAGATTTTGATTTGGTGGCCAGACTGGAATGAGAGAATCTGAAATACGTTTTCCTAACAGATACATAAAACCAGAAATGAACTTTCTATTTCTGAGCACTATTGAAACAAGACAAGGAAACAAATGGCTCAAACCACAGAAGTATTGCCCAATATTCTTGCCCAAGATGTGTAATTCTTAAATTTAAATTCTAGCTGTGGATTTGAACACCTTTCCTAGATTACATGCATTTACTGTAGAGGTCAGTCACTATTCATGTAGTTCGTTTAAGATGGAATAGTATCAACAAATAATATGGAGAATAACCTTCCTTAAGCACACGTGTCCTACTGGAGAAGGCTTCATTGTGGGAAAGCAGCAGACATTGTATTTTCAGATCCCCAGAGGCAGATGAGACATTTGAATCTGGTTATGCTTTAGGTCACTAGAGTACTGGAGTCATAAAAGAAGGGGAGACAAAGTGGAGAAGAGAATCAATGACTGCAAAGCCAAATCTTTCCTTTAGTCACTAAACCTGTCCAGAAATTGAATGTCTCAGAAAATTCATAGCATTTCATTTTGAACATGTTGTAAGCAACTGTTTCAACATTTCTGAAATGTTTTGTCAGTGTTGTCTCATCTAAAACTAGTCCTTCAATGTAGGTAGAATTCATAAACAGTTTTGGCTGTTCTGAAGATGAATTTTTAAGCAAATGAATAATTTGCCAAAAAATATCTGTCACCCCCCAATTTTAGTTCAATTATCCTAAGCAATGCCAATATCATAGGGTATGGTTTGACACACATGGCAACCTGTGGGGTCTTTCATTAGATTTTTTATTAGTTATAGGGACAGAATTTATTGTATTACTAAAGTATTTTCCATCAGTCTTTAATTTCTTCTTCTTTCATGAAATCTGGCAAAATTGAAGACATGGAAGGCAATGGAAGTGTGTCTGCTCCTAAGAAATCTTAATGTGGCCAGGAATGTGCAGTGATGAARTGTCTTAGAACTCTTCAGTTTCTTCAGCCAAGGGTAATCTCACTAAAAATTACACATACATGAAAAGAAAAAGATGTCATCAAATCACTTCCTTACAGTGATCAACAACATTGTGAAGTGGGGCCTGTTCCAAATCATCCACATATCTTTCTTTGCTCCAGCTCAAATGACTTTCTTCTCACTAGCCTCCTTAGACTGTATCTTATTTCCAATTGTTTCTGTAGCAGTTTGTTCTGTTTCCCATCATCTCATATATTCATCAGTGTCCTTTGGCCCTGATCCCAAAGCCAAGCCCTTTAACCTTCTTCATCTTTTTCAGAACAATTAATTTTAAGTCAAAGGAAATCAGGGCATAACTGTWACAAAATAAATTTGAAAACCTGAGAAAATGGGTCAGTTTATATACCAAATGTTCTTGGGCATATTGCTAATTTGAGTTACTTTTAGAAGGGTCTCTTGACAACATAAATCCCATGTGATGTGGCAGCTGTTATGTTAACTAGTATGTTTCCATAAAGCATACAATGTGGTTGTGTAATCCCAAATGTAAATTCATTTGTTCAAGTTAAGTCTGCCAAGACACCTCATTTTTTCAGCTTTTTAATTGCTCAGTAAGTCTATGCTTTTTGTGCTTGAAAGGATAACACAGCTTTCTTTCTAATCTGTTGATTTTGCCCTTATATTGAAGTAGATACCTACCAGCTATAGCTGCACTCTGATATGCTTCCTGTGGGATATTGCAGAAGCAGAGGTGTACACCTGAGATCTGCCTTTACTAGACTTTCACATCTCAAATGATTTGATTTGGGCATTATTACTAGTTCTGTCCAGTGCCTAACCAACAAACAGTATAAACAAAAGGCAATGAGCAGTAAACGAGAACTCCTCTAACCTCCAAATTTTTTTTCAAATTATTGCTTAATGAAAATAAAGACTAAAAGACTCAATAGGTCTGTGCTTTTTAATATTTTTCTCCTAACAGTACTAATAATATTTTCAATGGCATGAATAATGTTAAATTTTTTCGCTGATTGTTTGTTACCTCCAGACTTACCTTGACACAAAAGCAGCAAACCCTTTTAGAAGTGGAGTGCATTGAGTAGTTACTCAGTTCTAGAGATGTAACTGAAGGGCCTGTGTCAGCATTAGTGTTATCTGCTAAGGAGTATGCAAGGCAATTCATTCTGTGAAAGGTTTAAATGGCAAACATTTAACAAAGGGATTTTTCTGGGGTTTATTCACTTATGTACAAAATTTATTATCAGATTAAAAAAAAAAGTTATGCCAAATTCTGGGCTTTGTAGATTTGAAAAAAAAAAAAAAAAAAAAAGAACAAGTAGGTTGCAAAGTTTATGAGATCATGGATCTGTAGGTCGTAAGACCCAGTCCTGTCTTCTGTGACCAGAGAAGTCACTGCCACACTGCTTAAAGAAAGTGTCACTCAATGTGTGAGTCTTTCACTTCTGCTGGACCATCAAAGACGTCTGAGCTGGTTTCTGTCGCCAACCTAGAAGAATTAGCCTAAGAAACTGTTACACAGGCTACAGGTGTTCTAGGCTTGGTTTGGTCAGAAAACTTTTTATCCTGATATCCTTCAACAGCTTGGACTACACAAAGTTGTTCATCAAGCTCTCTTTCCACTTGACCTCTTAGAATGAATGATGGAGATTTGTGCTTTTAGAGTGAGAATTGCGAAGTCTTCCTTGTTAGTGAGCAAGAGAGGGATGTGGGATGTTGTTCCATAAAACAAAGTGTATATGTATGAGTGATTCGTATTCAGCACTCAAGAGCAGTAACGGAATAAAATCTTTTTCTATGTTCATCTATATTCAGAATAAGAAGCCGTATGATATCTCACATGGAGTTTCTAATTTGTAGCTACAACTAAGATAACTGCTGCTGAACAAAATGTTATGGAAATTTATTTCCTGTTTTGTAGAAACATTTGCAAGAATGTTTCGGGCAAGACTTATAGTTCATCTAGTGTAACTTTCTGCCTGGCAGCACTCCTAGATGCCTCTGAGGAAAGTGAAAGGAATTTGTCTTGGGTACAATGTCTAAAATACAGAGCTTTTTGAAATTATTATGTTCAATTTTGTATCTCTTCCAGATTTTTTTTTTTTAAACTTAGTCACTATTATAACTATGGGTAGTTTTATCATCCATATAAAAGCCAGTCTCACTTTAAATTTTGCTATGATCTTGGGCTCAGCAACATCTTGTATGCATAGTGTAGAAAAATATTTCCCTGTCTCAGTTTTGAATTTGCTGCCTTTCAGTATCCCTGAATGTCCCCTTTTTCTTGTGCTATGAGACAGAGAAAATAAAAATACTCAGTAAATCGTCTGTATCATTCATTCACTACTTTATAGACCTTTGTTTTGTCCATTCCCATTTTTCTTCATTGCCATTTGTTTTCTTGCTGAAGTTCCAGTCTTTTCAACTTTTCTTCAGATTAGAGTTTTCAAGAAGCATCAAAATTGGAAAATCAAAATGGAAAGAGGAAATTAGTGTAGAAAACAAAAACATAGAATACCTCCTTTTTGTATGACATCTATTTGATTAGGAAACAGGTGAATAAAAAGAATTTCCTTACATATTATTTATAATTCAGTGATTGAAAATGTGCTCATTTTTAAAAAAGAAAAAAGCTTTCAAATGGTTAAATGAGTAGCAAATGCAAAGTACAGAGCTGTGTTTCACAAAACTCTATAATTGATTTCGTTTCTTCCTAATTGCTTCATATTTGTGTGGCTATAGATAGTAGATGGTTCTGCAGTGAATAGAAAGCTTTAACAACTGATGAATTTTACAGATGTCATAGGAAAGTAGAACACATTTTTTTCTTCATTGAATTACTCTTATCCCCTATCATTTTAGTTGCTGTTAATAAAGAGCATAAATAACATAAAAAGGAAAGTATTTATGATTTCCTAATTTAACTCTTATCTGTTTTAGTTGTTCTTGGAAAACAGAATTTTATGTTCACTGTTGCCAATGTAATTTTATCACAAGGAAATTTCATGCCTTAGCCAGCCCTGATGTGAACTGTGTTCACTGACGTCAATAAAAGGGGAATTCTGGTTTATTCTCTATGGCCCTCTACAGAGAAATAAACTCCCATTTATATATTATAAACAGCTTAACAGCATCTTTCATTTAATCTAAAACTTTTCAGTCACAATGCCAGCTTTTAGCTTTCATTTGAATTTTTTGCATTGTACCCAATGGTACAGTGGGCAAAATGCCAGGAAAACAAAGACTAGGATGAAATGCCTTTGAGAAAACTTTCTAAGCATTTCAATCAGAACACCACGGGCAAGTCATCGAGATACAGCTATTCCATTTCACTTGGTTCACGTTGCTGATAGATATTGATACACTGTGAAAGAATAGGAAATATGAATGAACCATTCAGTATGATATCATTTGCCACTGGTTTACAGAGATATTAGACACTGGGATGTCCCAGAGAAAGATGCTTTTAAAACACCTATTGCATTTCTTTAGTGGTTGATTTCAGTGGGTTTTCATGAAAAGACCTAGCTCAAATTTACCAAAATAATTCACATGCATAAATACTGCCTATCATTTACAGCTGAGCAGATGGGAATGCTTGAGATGTTCTCCAGCTTATTGTTTTGACTCTGTATAAGTGTCAAACACAGGACAGAGTACCTCTGGACAGCATATCAGGTTTGTACTCTTTTCTATCGAATGGCTTTGCATGCAAGTAAATATGGGCAATGTGGGAGATATAACAGTTTGCTGTTTTATGTGAGAGCTTTGTTAAATTTCTGGCTTATGAGAGAGGTAGGCAATGCGTGGCCAAACTGGAAATCTCTTGTCAGGTAGTTAGTCGGATTGGGGACGTGGTGGGGTTCCAAAACCAGCAGTCATTACAGCTGTGTACATAGTGTCGTCACCAGCTAAACTCTGGGTAGTAGCCATACACTCTACATAAAATCAAGAGTTGCCCTATGTCATATTTACAAATCTGTTTTGTAATGATTAAGGTTCTACTGTAAGATGCATGCATTTAAGAATAAAACTTATAAACTAGGTAACCAAAAACCACTGCACCACTGGCCACCTTAGCCTCTTGGATGTTGACAGAGCTCGAAGATGCATCATAGTGCAAGAGGGAAGAAGAAAAGAAAAGATGTGTGCAGCTACTATCAGCACTGTTAGTCTTCTGCCAGATTCACCCACAATATAATTTGTGAAAAAGGGAAAAAAAAATATAAAATAAGCTGTTTTAGGCAAATTTGTAGAAAGCGTACTCAATACTGGTATTCATTGATTCATTATGTAGCACAAGTGAGGCAGGTCACTGATTAACGTCCATCTAGATATTTCTTGATTTGTACAGTAACGGCTTATAAACAATTAATAATGTGTAACTGCATCTGTCTTGATTTTTAAAAGGCCACTTTAGTCAACATAATAATGTTTTATTCTTGAAAAAAGGAACATTAAAAAAAAACTTTAAAAAAGACACACTGAATTGGAGAACTCTGCATGAGTAACACTGGATAAATACTACAAAAAAAAACAGAATAGATTTTTTTTCTAATTAAATGAAAAAAATCCCCACCAAATCCTTAGTTTTATTCACTTTCAAAGAACTCTCACGTAAGAGGAAGGCTTTTAATGGCAGTAACCATAGCATAAGTATTCATACAGCTATCTGGAAAAAAAGTGCAGCTACAGGAAACCTTTACTCCAGATTTATTTCTCACATTTCATCAATGTAGGGCAGAAGAAAACTTTTGTGGCCTGCACAAAAAGTGGCTGAGTGTTAGACACAATTACATATATCTATACATAGTTACATTAATATAAACATTTCTTGCACAATATTCCTCCCATCTCCATGAATTCTCATTTGCACTGAGTATGCTCTGCAATTTAGTGGTGTTAATTAGCCACTGACCAGAAGTCTTTATTGTCAATCCATTTTCTTGTTTGTGGATTTGTTTTTCTGTTATTTGACTGCAGGTTACAATAGCTTAACCTTTATATATATTTATTGTTATTTATTTATATTTAGTGTTCTCTTTGTCCACCATGTAACCTAGGGTGGGTCCAGTTACATATGCTCATCTGGAAATCATCTGCACAAGACCTATAGCTGAGGAGGGATTTAGGGAAATTATGCTAGGTGTTGTTCTTGCCGCCTTGCCGACATTTGATTATTCCAAGATGATCTTTAGGAATGTTGCCATTATAACTACCAACATCATTGTAAGGTTGTCTAGGAAACCTTTTCTGTCTGGAGATCTGTTGATTAAAGGATTTCTGCATTATTTTTGCTGTTGATTCATAGAGTGGATAATTGGGTTTTGGTTTCTTTAGTGGAAGCTTTTTGCAATTGTTATTGGACAGTACAATGCTAAGGGCCTTGCATTAAGGGCAGTCAAAGTAAGAGGCCACCTCTCCAAATGAGAAACATGTAGTGAGGAAAAAGCATGCTTGCAAACCTGAAGTTATTCTCTTGTAATCACTGGTTTTTGTTTTTATGTCAGGAAAAAAAAAAAAGAAGAAAAAAAAAGAATCTAATTCTTTTAGCATTTTATTAGGGAATTAGGAAGTCAAAGATGACCAGAAAACGCTATTCTAGATTATGTTCCAACTGGAATGGAACACAGTGGTGGTTGTTACCTGAGGTTTCTGTGCATGTTGGTGCAAAGGAGTAGCTTGGAGTGATTTGCTAAAGTATAATCAATTCAGATTTATCAAGGGCACATCATGCAGGCTAACCTGATCACCTTCTACAACAAAATTACATCTTCTGTTGACATGGGGAGAGCAGTGGATGTTGTTTACCTGGACTTCAACAAAGTGTTCAACACTGTTTCCCACAACATTCTCCTGGACAAACTGTCGAGATACTGATTGGATGAGTGGTCTGCAACATAGGTAGAAAATTAGCTAACAGGTTGCACTCAGAGGGTGGTAATCAATGGTTTTCTCTCAGGCTGGCAGCCCGTCACAAGTGGGGTGACCCAGGGATCGATACTGGGCCCTAAGCTTTCAACACCTTCATAAATTACCTGGACGATGGGATTGAAAGCACCCTCACCAAGTTTGCTGATGACACCAAACTGGGTGATGAGGTGAACACATGAGAAGGAAGAGCCATCTTACAGAGAGACCTTGACAGGCTGGAAGACTGGGCAGGCAAGAAAGTTTAACAAAGACAAGTGCTAAGTCCTGCACCTGGGACAGAATAACCAAAGAGCCCAATACAGGCTAGGATCTGTGTGGCTGGGGAGCAACCTTGCTGAAAGGGACCTGGGGGTCCTGATGGACAACAAGAAGCTGAATATGAGTCAGCAGTGCACCACTGCAGCAGCAAAGGCAAATCGGACCCTGGGCTGCACCCACAGGGACGTTACTAGCAGAGATAGAGACGTGATCATCCCACTCTACTCACCACTTATCAGGCTGCACCTGGAGTACTGTGTCCAGTTCTGGTGCCCACAATTCAAGAAAGATGCTGACAAGGAAAGGGTCCAAAGGAGGGCCACAAAGGTGATCAAAGGGCTGGAAAACCTGCCACCATGGAAAACCTATGAGGAAAGACTGAAGGAGTTAGGTCTTTGCACCCTGGAGAAGAGAAGGCTCAGGGGGGACCTCATCACAGTATTCCAGTACTACAAAGAGGATGGAGGCTCTCTCTTCACAAGGAGCCACATGGAGAAGACAAGGGGCAATGGGTACAAGTTACACTGGGAGATGTTTTATCTCAATGTAAGAAAGAAATTTTTTTACAGTGAGAAAAATCATTCACTGGAATAACCTCCCCAGGGATGTGGTAGAGTCCCCATTGCTGGAGGTTTTCAGGACACGACTGGACAGGGTGCTAGATAATCTCATCTAGGCTCCCCTTCCCAGGAAAGGTTGGACCAGATGATCTTTCRAGGTCCCTTCCAACCTAGGYTGKTCTATGATTCTATGGTTCTATGGGTCACCTCTCCTGCTCCAGTAATGCAAACTCATGTGGAGCCTCACTGTTGGGAGGAAGGAATTGCCTGCTTGTCCGTGGCTTAAGTTCTGAACAGCAATAATCTGAAGTCACAAAAGAGGAGTTTTCTGGAGAGCTTGTCTATATGCAGAATGTGGCTTTGGACGCTGTTCTTTCAGTATTCATGTTACAGAGGTGGGTATGTGGTACTGACCAGCATTTTGTTTGACTGAGACAGATCAACGTGCCTGATTTCCAGCAAGTTTATTCAACCAGCTGTGCTGTCTGTCTGGTGAGGGAAGAAGTGGTAACGGAAGAAGAAAGCTGTTTTTATTTAGAATGAAAGCCATGATAATGGATTTATGTCTTCTCTTCTGAACAACTGCACCTCCCTATTTCTGATAACACTCATTACAGAAGAAAATGGCACTATTGGGGAATGSTGGCCTTTTACAGTCCATCTTCCCATGTCACTAGACTGGCATTTAGCTTGATAAAGGCATGTGATGACACAACTTTACGTAATCAGATTTCACTGATGTTTAGGCGAGAAAAATTAACCAAGCTGACCAAATAATTTTGTGCCTCAATAGTATGAAAACTGACACAAACCACATGGAAAGAAAGCACAACTGCCTCTCTCATCTTGAATTACAGGATTCCAGTGTTGTTGTAAGACTCATCAGTCAAACAGTATTCAGCCTCCAGGAGTTTTGTATTTTTCCAGCATGAATGAATTTCCCAGCTGGTGTCTTTGTTAATTTAAAAAAAAAAAAAATACGTGCTGTAAATTTCTTGCCCCATGGCCAAGTAAAAGCTGTATTATCTTTGCCAGTAATGGGCCACAGACCTTGTGCTAACTCTACCTTGTACTAACTATGGAAGACCCTACTCCTGGCCTATTAGGCTTGTTATCAACTTGTTATGAGAACATGTTGTGTGAACCGGAGCTTGGTACCAGGTGTCTCCTGGTGTTAACGTGTGGGATAACAGCAAAGGCCTTGAAAATACAGGCACAGGTTGAACACAGAGGCCCAGAGCTATAAACACCTCACTGGTGGTCAGCCACTGGCCATTGGAGAAGCACAGCCTTGAGAGCTGGGAAAAGACCACTTTGAGCATGGCAGAGAAGAAAGTAACACCCTCCATCGTGGTGTGGTCCATCAGGGCTGGTGGCCAAGGGCTAAGGACAGTCTGCAAATTCTAATATCAAAGAGCCAGATCTCAAATCTGGGAGGAATCATCATGATGGGGATGGCTGCTGCAGAGCCGTCGTGGGGTGGGTGGATCTGCAAGCACAGCCTGCTCACCCTGCCTGTCCCAGGGACCCCAGCCCCTGCTCCCCGCCTCGGTGAGCTCTCCCCTGCACTTCCAAAAGCCTGCTCCCCTCCTCCCTGCCTACCTCTTCCTCAGCCCCAGCTCTTCGGGGGCCTTTCCTGCTGAATACTCACCCACGTCCATGGGCAGTATGACTAGACGGTGCGTGTGTGCTTGTGTGTGTGAGCACGTGCTTTTTCCCCTCCAGATTCTGCACTTTTCTCCTCTTCAATGCCCTAACTCCTCAGTCAAGACCTCCTGCACATAAACTCAATTTGGCTAGTTATTATTTTTGGCAAAAGAATATATGAGAAGAAAATAAAAATGAGGTGGCTTATTTGCAATTCTTATAGTGGGAAATTCTTTGCTGAAACTTTAGGAACTGATCCTGTCAGCTATTCAAAGCTTTTTCTGATTTTCTGAGATGCCTCTCACCTGTATTATATTCGCTGGATATTGAATCAGGCCCTTTGTTATCAAAGAGTCATATGGAATAGAAATCATCAGATTCAAAACTTTCCTTAGCAGCTGCTGGGGAGATCATTACTGTAACAGAGAAAAAAGGAGGTCCTGGTCAGCTAAAACCCAAATCTTTGCTTTCCATGCAGAGTGGATGTGGTTTGGGACATACTTAYTATTGAGGCTTCAGGCACCACATCCAGACTCGGACTTTCCTTTCTTCAGCAGATAACTTCTGAAGCAATTAATGTAACGCTGGAGTTTCATTTGCTTGTAACACAAAGATAATTTGCAAGAGCCCCGTTGATGAGTAGGCCATGTAGAAAAAGCACCTCAGTTTACAGAGCAGCTTGTAGCAGACTTGATAAAAATTGCAGTCCTTTTTACAGTCATCACCACAGATGACTAACTTAGAACAAAGAAATGCAGATCTCCAGTTTTACTCGTAACTATTCCACTTTAGTACATTAGCTTATAAAGATTCTATTTCAGCTGTGCTCTGAATAGTATCATTGTCACTGGTATGATATAGTCTCTACTATAATTAATGTATACTCACAGTGTAGAATTGTCAATAAAATATGCTGTAATTGCTCAAATATCTGTCAGTGATTGTCCATCATGCCTGTATGATAATATGCAGTGATAATATCAAAACATTGGAATACATTGTCAGATCTAGAGTCAGTCTTATAAACAACCATTACAGTCATGTCAATTACATCAGATAAGATACAGATATTAGGGCGCATATTTGGGGGGGGGGGGGGGGCTGAAAATGAAATTATTCCACCTAATGTCATCTGTGAAAAGACAGCAATATCTCTCATAACAGCTGAAGAATCAGAAGTCCCTGATTGCTAGATGCTGAAATATTCCCCAGGGACAATTCTTTTTGGAATAATAAGAGACAGAAGTGCCACTTCCAATTCTGTGCTGTCAGCCTGTAAGGCCGAAAATCCTGTGGGTACCATAACAATTCCATTTTGCCGAGAATTTCCCTAACTTGTGAGATAAGGCACCCTTCACAGTGATGGGATTTTGTCTTTGGCTCCAGAGGGACTGGGATTTCCTCTTCGGTGCACTGCTTTTCAGATCTGCATTTTAAGGAGAAAAATAAAACAAACAAACAAATATTAAAACAAATTTCAAAGTTACTATCATGTCATATTTGGGCTTTCAGTTCTTTTTGTGTTCTGCAACATGGAAAGACAATGTGATAATCCCAGATGACACAATACAGTAATGACTTTTAAACTGTGTTGTGTTGCTGAAGATAATGTAATACAAATGTTTTGTAAACAAAACATACATACACACACACAAAACATTTGTATTACATGCTGTAACACATATACATATACATATATATAAAAATAATAAACCATGCTGCCTCTACACTGTTAGAAATTAGAGAACTAATTTGATTCCAATTTCTTGCCTCCTGTCACTCAGATACCTCTAATTCCAGGGATCGTTTTCTCTCAGAGGGACTTTGTGGGAAGTTGCTTTCCCAGGGATCCCAGCAAATAGGTAACTACACTGTACAGAAAATATATTCCAGCGTTTTTGTGGAAGCTGTGTAAGTGGAATTGATTTAGATAAAAATAAGCCTGTAAATTGATAAGGGGATCCAGGAAAGCAGAAAAAACCCAAAGCTTTCAAAAGCTTTTTTGACAGTGCCTTTCTACACAACCAAAGATAAAGTGGTAAAATTTTTGCACCAATTTTTACAAAGCCAAACCAAAAAAAGGGCTGTATTTATTAAAGCCCCATAAAAATGATACTGAATTATAAAATGCCTAATAATATAGAATTTATAATGATAGTGTGACTTACATTTGCAATAAAACATGGAATCCAACTTCAAAGGACTGAATGCTTGGTTTTACTACAAGAAATTATACAAGTAATAAAAAAAAATCATTGTTGAGGGATTTGTTAAAACCAGATCATGGGTCTCAGCTCTAAGTGAATTTATTTTGAACCTTCTGAAGCAGACATTGCAAATTTTTACATTCTAATGAGTGAACTAAAAACATATATTTCAAAGAAAACAGCACTCATAAATTACATTTATGACACATGAGGTTGCTGACTGCTGTGCAGGGAGCACAGAGTAATGGTGCTAATATGCACTCTAGCTTGATTTTCTCAGTTCCCAACATGCTCTAATTCTACACTACAAATCTTTAAATGGCAGTTATATTTTAATTAATATGATTATGTGCTGCCATTAGCAAACCCTCCCCCAGCACATTTCTCCTGCCAAACCCATGAATGCCAGTAAACCATTAACATAAAAGGGCTGTTTGCTTATTAAATTCATCTACACAAATAGGCAAGGGTTGCAATTGTTGATTTGCCATTGAAAGAACAGAACATGAACGAGTTGCACAGTAGCTGGCAGTTGCAATTATCTAGTGTAATTAAGTCTAATTTATAAGCCCCCCTCAAATGAGAAAGTAACAATTTTTGTTAATTAACAAGAGCATTTGTAAAGCTCGTTAACTCCATCATTCACCATCTGCCTGGATAGATGGGAGCATGCAGTTATTATTGGGGGACATGTTGCATATGTGTATTTGTGTAGTAATCTGTTTGGAAAGTCTAATGATTGAAATGGGAGATAGGAATGGATGTTATATTACAGTGAAAAGAAGATCTACTGTTTTCATTTATCTTTACAGCAATGCAAGTGCTTTGTCATTATCTTGTGCATACGGTTTCATTATTCTGATACAGCACTCTGTTACATTGCCTCATACCATCATCCCTACAAGCCTGCAGGGTACAAGAGCACTTATCTTTCCTGATGACTGTTGAATCATTTAAAACAAGTTATTAGTGAAACAATTAAAATGATATTGGTTCACAATTGTATTGATAGCTGCCAGGCATAATGAAACATTCTGAATAGCAGTTGGGGGTTCTCAGAATGGATAGAAAACGCTGTTAATCAGAGACAAGAGAAACCTCTAAAGAAAAACTAAATTGCAAGAACACATTAATTGTATTGGAACATTTCATTTAATTGAGAACAAAGGGAAGGTAAAAATCATATTATCAATGTTTTATGAACATGAAGGAATAAGAAAATTGCGATGTCATTTGTCACATATCTTCTGTCGGAAATGAAAATTGAAAAGGCTGTATTTAATGGGAGCAGGCCAAATACATCATGTTGTTACACATTTTGTTTTTCACTGGGATTGCAAAAACTGAAAGGAATAAGGATTTTTTCCTGGTTAGAAAGTGACTGTGAGTGAGTAAGCAATAAGCAAGTTACAGTCTGTTAGTCAGCCATGTAAGGGAACAGGATATCTGTGCTGTCCTGCCCATTCATGGAAGTCTTGAGAAATTGCCACTATAAAATCAGATATGAACAATGTGCAAATGACACAGCACACACACTTCTTTTTCTTTTTTGTATTTTCTTAGGAAGAAGATAATGATTAATGTTGTGGAATTGTAATGCTCATAAGAAGAGGATGTTTAATACTTCTGGTTAATAATAGGCATATTTGCCTGATCCAATGCTCCATTGTAGCTACTGGAGAGGCTCAGATCAGACGATTCTCATTTATACAAAAGGCCTTAATGTGGTTGCAAATGTATGTCATTTAAAGCCTCTTACCTTGCACAACGTTATAAAGGGTCTCTGCGTAAATGGGAATTGGGCCCACTGAGTTGATTGAACACCGGATAAATTTATCTTAATCCCACCCTCCATCACCACTGACCTTCTAATACTGGGCGACATGGAGAAAGGTTTGCCATTTATGCCAGGTTACTGGGTAGCTCTGTGATTTTCCCCTGRGTGATAAGAGGGATGAACAAATGGTATAGGAGTTGGATATCATTCTTTTTTTGAAATGGTAATTGGTATGAAATTATATGAAAAATGTTGACAATGAAGAAAAGTCTTCCAACTTAAATATCATTAAGTTAAAGTCTTATTCTTTCCTTTTTTTTTCCTTCCAAATGGTATGCTGCAGACTGAAGGGAAAGCTGTCATTTCTCCAGCTTCCAGGCTGAACTCAGAAAGATAGTAGAGTAACCGAATTCTGTGTATGACATTTTTCTTACTTGGGCTTTAAAGGTTTTAAATTAGACATAGTTAAAACATGGATCAAACTATTTTAGAGCAGAGCTGGTATTTCCATCAGTTCACAAATTATTGCATTATACGCATCTTTTTCTTACCTGTTTTTGTTGAATGGATGGTGTTTACAAATGTATCTGAGCTGGGAGCATTTCATGAACTGCTTAGCCCAGAAAATCTTTTAGAAATTTGTTACGCTGAACTTTTTTTTTCTTTCTTTCTGTGTAATATGGACATTTAACTTGCATAGTACATTTCTTCTTTTCTCAGTGGATTGCCTAACCTTTACAACTGAGTATCTTGCCTTATCTTGGAACTTACTGCATCAGTTCCGTAACTCCCTGGCTTCCTATTTGTGTAGCATCCCTCCTTTCCTCTGCTATTTTCAAGCTGCTGTGCAAGACACTGAAACAGTCAGAAGTTTTCCAGTTGGAAACAGGAGGAGTAAATGTGTAAGTGTTATTCGTTGCATGTGACATCTATTTTTAAATTCTTACCTAGTCTTCAGCTACTGACCATGTTGAAAGATGGGACACTGGACCAGTTAGCACTGTAAAATGTTAGTATGGCTATTCATATCTTTTTAAACCTGAAGGAATAAAAAACACTACACATATTATACTGTTATAATTCAAATTTATGGGCTTGGAAATAATGCACATTACTATACATTAACAAAACCAGGAGCTTATTAAAAACCATTTCTATCGGGGAAAGCTTTAAACTCAATTTTTTACCTTAATAATGAGAATCAAATTAGACCTACATAGTGATTATTACTTAATAGAGAGGTGATAAATGTAAAATTCATCACAGTTATTTTGACAGTATTTATGAAAATGAAATGTTTGTTCTTTCAGTCTCTCAAGAGGAGAAAGAATAAGGACAGACCCATATTGGGAGAGACTTAAGGCCAAACCCTGGTTAACAGAACAGGAGAAATAGCATTTGTAGGGTGCATTGGTACAGTGACAACGACAGGTAGGTGAGGTTGGCTTTGTGAATGCTAGGACAAAGGCATGCAAATTTTTGTGAGTGATTCTTCAAAAGATCAGTCTCAAAGACTACTGAGCACCTGCAGTTTTTAATGGCTTTAACTGGAGTTTTGAGTATTGAGCACTTGCAGAATTCATTCCTGTAGTAGAGAGAGGGGCAACAAGTAGAATCTCACTGTGTATGTGGTCTCCTGATGTTTTATTTTAAAGAAAAAAAGAAAGCTGGAGTTTTGCCTGTCTAGAAAGGAAAGAAGTATATAGGTCAGGTTTATTGGCTGCCTAGCAGATTTTACATTCAATTTTATTTTTACATTCAATTTTCTGCCATGTGCATATATAGATCAGCTGGGCAAGCACTTTCAGCATAAAAAAACTTGTTTGTGTATAAATATGTTGATTCACATGCAAATAGGCTCATTCATACATGAATACGTATGTTTGCCTGGATAAAATATTCCAGACATTCATGACGAAGAAGTTAAAAGCCCAGCAATAACAGTACAGATGATCACAGCAAAGTGAAGAAAAAAAACCTAATCAAAATCCTGTCATGGTCTGAGTAAAAGTATTCATAAAAATATGGTTCCATTAAATTTCTAACGTCTGCTTTTGCTTATTTACTTGTTATGCAAGGAAGGTTGTTCTCATAAAAACAGATTTTAAATATGAAGATTGCATACTTACGTGACAAAGAGGTTGTGCGGATGGAGAAAACTTCCTAAGTAAGTGAGCTGCAATGATGAAGAGCTACACTTTCACTAATTTTGAACTGAATATATATAAAAATATTTATAGCAAAAAGGGTGCATATTCCAGCAAAAGCCAATCCCTGCTTTACAGCCAAGAGTTTATTCATTTTAGGATGATAACTAGGCTTTCCAGCCCATGGTCTTATGGTAAAGAAGGTTTCTATGGCACTGGCTTATCACTTAGACAATGCTACAGCACTGGTACAGAGACCAATAGACAATGAAACCGCATTAATTTTGCATCTATTTTTAGCTCAGAAGGCTATCTCAGCTTTTGCTAGCCATATCTTTTACTCTAGAACATAAGCCCTTTTGTCTTTTCTGGTCTTTGGAGATATCGATAAAATAAAAATTCTGTATCAATACTCTCTGGTATAGTTACTTGTACATGTTTCTCATCTAGGATGACACAGAATTAGTCCTCCATCAGCAGAGAGACTTTCTGAATCAGAACGTAACTGCCATGGTGGGAACATTTTCCCATGCAAGACCAGCATAGTCGTTTATCTTAAAGAGCTCTTCCCTTTCTGTGGTAGTTATTCCTCTTACTGGATCAAGCATATAACTTCCTGGGTTTCTTGCTTTTAGGTTAGACGACTGCTCACTGTGAGGGCTTTTCCTCTCTCCTGGCCATTCAGTTAGTTCTTGCTAAGCTCACCCCACCCTCCCTAAAACATTCTTGATGATGGGTGACCAACAGGTACAAGTTACTCCCAGAGTATTCAGGGGTACAAGTGCATCCTTGCCTTTAGATCCCTGGATAACATTTCCTTTTTTCATGGCTTGGTCACATTAGCAGCTTAACTAGTGGTTAGCTGCGATTGTGTGATCAGGTGAGCCTGCATTGCTCCCTATGCTCCCATGTCACTTCAGCTGATTTCTCTTTGTTTCTTCATTAGTTCCCTGGTATTACTAAATATTACCCTATTTCCAGCATTGTGGCTTTCAAAGACAGACAGGTATTTTGGCATGATATCCCAATTCTTCTTCACTATTGATACTTCCCAGTACTAGCATCAGCAGATATCATTAGTACACTGCTATTTTTTTGTGAAAAAGCTGTTAATGAAGATACCATGCAGTGTGGATCCTAAGACTGATCCTTGATGAGCTCCAGATAAATTTCCCTCCGACACTGTCAACACCCCTTCTTGTTAGGTAACCTCAGTCAATTTGTCAGACAATTTCTCTCCCTTCTTATTTTGAGTATAATTCTGGAGGAAATGAATATTATATTTGCCTCACTTCCTTTGTCTAGTTATTGATTATGTATTCATCTGTGTTGCATTGATCTATTAATCTTCTTTTACTAAACTCAGAAAAACTATTCAGTTATCCATTCATCTCAATTTTTATTTTTTTAAAAATTGAAATATTAAATCTCAATTTTTTAAAATCTCCTCTCTTTTTTTTTTTTTTTTTTTTTTTTTTTTTTTTTT
>JAYKAV010002923.1:430710-549330 GCA_035582835.1 Phoebastria nigripes
AGTCATATGAGGTCACATTAAAGAGTTTGTGGTTGTCTGGATCTTTTTTCTTTTATTTCTTTTTCTTTCTCCTTTTCTTTCTTTTCTTTTCTTTTTTCTTTTCTTTTCTTTTCTCTTCTTTTCTCTTCTCTTCTTTTCTTTTCTCTTCTTTTCTTTTCTTTTCTTTTCTTTTCTTTTCTTTTCTTTTTTCTTCTCTTCTCTTCTTTTCTCTTCATTTTTTTCTAACAATTCCCAGTTTGCTAAATGGCCGAGATTTTCCTAGAGCAGAAACTTTAGAATTCCATAGTTGGGATTATTTCTTTCCATAATTTGTGTGTATTTCACCCCTTAGTTTTACTTCTGCCTTAGTACAGAGAAATTTATTTCTTTGTCTTTTACATTGTCCATATGTCTTTTGCAGTTATGTCAACATCAACTCATTACTGAAAAATGAGATGAAGTATTTATTTATTTTTTCCCTTTGATTTTGCTGTGGATTTTTGGAAATACTTTCTTTTTAATGTACCCCATGGATATCACACTTTTTTTTTTCTTCTTCAAATTCATATTGAGGAAGAACAATTTGTTCTTGGTTTTAACATTCTTTATCTTCATGAGTTTAGCTTGGCTCTTAGCAACTTTTTCATGTCTCTAGATAAAAATGTAAAGACTGTAGGCTTTCTGTTTTTCTGTATATTTTTTCCTGGTGTGGTTATTCCTTCAAATGTGTCAGGAGCTCCTTCCTAGAAGTGTTTTTCCCTTGCTTTGGATACAGAGTCTGAGATCTTAGATTTGAAGACTTTCCAGACTTCCTAAATATTTATGTCTCACTGCTCCTAGGTGTAGCTGATCTCTCTAACTACTTCCCTTAATTTACTAAAGCTTGCCCTGTGGAATCGAGAGTCTTAGCAGCCTACTTTTTTTTTTTCCTTCTTCTCCCAGTTGTTCCACTGAAATGAAACCAGATCTGTCCTTGAGCACTCACCACCGTAACAAAATTGTGAATCAGCTATCTCACCACCTGACAATGYACAGTTTTCATTCTGCATCTCTTTGCAACATAACTGAACATTAGCTGGCAGCAATTTCCAATCCCACTGGTTTATACAATAAACAATTCAGATTTGATCCCGAGTCATCTTCTTTTAAAAGCTGGAGATCGAGTCATCAGGTCAGGCAAACCTTGGGTACAAATGTTTGCTGTTGTACTGGGATAGAATTAACTTTCTTCATAGCAGCCTGTATGGTGCTGTGTTTTGGATTTGTGACCAAATCAATGTTGATAACACACCAGTGTTTTGGCTGTTGCTGACCAGTGCTTGCACAGCATCAAGGCCTTCTCTGTTTCTCACTCTGTCCCCTCAGCGAGTAGGCTGGGGATGGGCAAGAGGCTGTGAGGGGACACAGCTGAGACAGCTGAGCCGAGCTGGCTAAAATGATAACCCATAGCATATGCTGTCATGCTCAGCAATATAGACTGGGAATTTGGTCTTTGCTCAGAGACTGCCTAGGCATTGGTCTGCTTGGGAAAGGTGGTGAGTGACTGATTTTGCATCACTTGTGGTGTGTTCCCCGCCCCCACCCCCCACCCCCCCCACCCTTTTCCCTTCACTCACTAAACTGTTTTTATCTTGACCCAAGAGTTTTCTCACTTTTGCTCTTCCTATTCCTTCCCCCATCCCACCGGGGGTGGCGAGCGAGCAGCTGTGTGGATGCTTAGCTGCTGGCCAGAGTCAACCCACTACAGCTGTTTACTTCAGAGAGGTGAGAGCCTAACATTTACAAGAAACTTTCTATGTCTCGTGAGTTCAGAAATATGCCAGTACTGTGAACAACATACTGCTACAATAAGTTTCAAGAGTTTTATTTTAAGCAGATATAATAAAAACACCACTGATGGGATTATACTGTGATTGTCCTTTACCACAGTATTCTATTTCCATAGCACCTACTTGGAATATTTCTGGGGCAGATACATAAAATGAAACTGCCTCTATATCCTTACACTGTAACAGAATAGCTCGAGACATTTTTAAACGTATCGGATGTTGAAGTTTGACTGGGAGGAAGAAGCCTCCTGTGTTCCAAAACCTCTGTGGATGTCTTATATTACCCCCCCCGTTAGAACAGTGTACCACAGTAATTCAGTGCAACTGGAAAGAAATCTTGAACTTAACCACTTCTTGGCAGTGTTAAGAAGGTGCAACCAAGCTGAATTACCTCCCAGGCCCAAGCAGCGTGAGGTGCTCCCTGAATCGTCCCTGGGCTAGTCTAACGTTTCTACTGAAGTGGCTGGGTTGATGGGAACCTGAATCCTAGCATGCTGTGGCTTGGCTTTGTGCAGCTGGAGAAAGCTAGCATGTAACAACTGCTGGGAACAGTTTTTGCTTACATGGGACGTACTCCCAGCCACTGCTTTAACTCCAGTGACCTATTCTCCTACACTGAAAACTAGCAAAGAACTTGGCGAGTCAGGAAAAAAAAACAGGTTTCTGAATTTTAGTTGGCAAGCGTAGGATCTCAGTAGCTACTGAGAGTATAAGAACCTCAGGGCAGGAGACCAGTTGTGACTGCTGAAGCACATCGTGCTTTTCTGCAAAAATCATAGTGTCTATGACAAGAGTTCTCTGCAGAGAAATTTGTCCTGATGATACCTACACCCGCTCACAAACACTTCCTTTTGTTTCTCTGACATAGGACCACCAGGCAATGAGTATTTAGTGGTGCTTGTACTTCAATTAGAAGTGCTTGTCTCAGAACTTAACAAAGCCGATCCTAACATCCTCGCTGAATCAAACCTTTTCTCTTGCAACTCCCATCCACTGTCAGGTAAGTTCAGCAGATGAGAAAAGCATGCCTGTTTTCAGCAGAGAGAGCATTTCTTCAAAGCACTTCTTTCTGCATGTTGATCTGTTACATGTATGCCCAGCTAACCCTTTTTTAAAAGAACATTCTTAACCTTTGACTGGGATTTTGAGGACAACAGCAGCCTCTGCTGTTTTGACAGACTGTCTTTGTTCAAGTGGCTTTTTGGAACTTGCATTTGGTATATTAACCATAGATGTGCTCGCTCTCATTTGTTTAATTCATACTGTGCTTAAGTCAGCCTGGCTAGCACATTATGCATCCCTTTATACACTACAGGGCATTGTATTAGCATGATGGTTAGTAGCTCAGCCGAGATTTATCAAATAATAATTTGGAGCTGCAACATCTGGGTTTGGGACCAACGTGCTCTCTACCCAACTACTGATGTAACTCACACATATCAGAAATGAAACAGAAGTATAAGATATTTTCATTCTCTAGGACCGTCAAACTGCAGTAGGTTTCCCGCCTTCCAGCCACTATTAACCATATGAGGCTTTCACACACGACCATCCTGTTTATGTTATAATTGCTACTCACATCGGGCAGAAATAGGATTCCCAAAACACAATATAGCAATAAACACTGGTTAAAAAATGTAAAAAATGACTGACCAGGCATGCAATATGCTTCTTGCCTCTGTATAAATCCTATGTGGATGTGGATGATTTGATTTACTTTCCATATCAAAAGCAATATCTTTCCTAAGGCAATATTAGAATAGTTTTTAATGATAACAGACTGTGTAGTGATGACTTTTTTATATAAATTTAATGATTTTTACCGTAGGCCCTCCTGTTTGAAAACCTATATGAAATCAAATGGATGCTGGCTAAATACCACCCTCCCCATCCCAACTATAGGTGAGTGTGATTTTGAAAAGATACTGTCTTAATTGGACTGATTGTATCTGCTGAATGTAGTGGTGACAAGTTTAAGAAAGAATAACCTTTAAGGATTATTGCCTTAAATTAACAATCCACAACTTTGTAGGCTCAATTGTAGTTTATCTTGTTAAAGATAGTCAAAGTTAGTATTCAGATATCCTTCTTACATTTTCCAGGGTCTCTTGGCCTTATTAATTCAAATCTTACTTTCAATGTATGCATGTAGCCAAGATAATTATTAGAAGGAGAGATCAAAGCAAGCATATTATAGTCCTATTCCATTTTCTGCTGATGTGAGTGATCTGCCTCTTCTTTGATGTTGTATGCTTCTACAGTGAAAGTACAGAGGATAAAAATACTACACCATGTAATCTGGCATTTATCCCATGAGAGCAGAATTCCAAATTGTGACACATGTCAAGAAGTTAAAAAAAAAAAACTTAAAAGAGCCCTATGCTTTATACAGTGACATACTCTGCATTTAAACACCATCAAACATCATTTTCCATTACAAATTTAGTCCCCTATATAAAATTCAAAGAATTTCTGTAACTTTAGTCAAAGAAAATGACAGCAATACTTATAAAATAGCTACTATATTTACTAGTAGTTACACAAAGACTGCAACTTAGCTTTATTCAAACCAAATTCTTCTTTTTTTTATCCTTAAAAAGGCAAAGGGAAGACAAAATTAACATCTTTGTGCAAGCACAGATGTATCTTCTGTACAATTTGGTTTCATCTCAACCAGTCTGTTTGTTCAAACTGGGTTTTGTCACCCTTTGGAAAATGTCTCTGATTCCAGGTGCTGAACCCTGGATGCAGGCTCATAGTATTCTTCCTCAGAGTGAGGAAGTAGGATTTGTCCTTTATTATGGTATATTTAAGAGGCAATTGCCCCACATTTTTTGTCAGAATTCTGTCATATTGACACATATATTGGAAGCTGAACTCATCATATTTCTGTCTTTGTAGCATAACACTTGATTATTTCAGACTGTAAAGAGTAGAAAGAATGTCAGTTACAACAGTATAACATTTGGCCTTCTTGATTTTGCTGGAAAATGTCAGAAGTCTTTGGACAGTTTAAGAATTTTTCCTTCACTATTGAAATCAGTGAGAATTTTGTTACTACCTCCAGTGACTATATAGACTTAAGACAGTAATGTTTATTTCGTTATGTCTAGAGGATGAAGCAGGCCAAATAAGAGCTTCCCATCTTCCCTTTTCTTCATGCTCAACATTGTAATTAATTCCAAACAGATTCCTTATGAAGTTTGAAGAATGTCCTTAATTTTCTTTTCACTATTTATCCACATTTTCTTGTGTCTGAGTTCTACAGGGAGCAGAAACAAAACTGTCAAAACACAGGAAAAAAGAAAAAGCCATTCACAAACGACAACTGGAATCAGGAAGATCCAGAAATATCACCAAATGCCCTAATTCCTATTTAACCTTTGCAGTTATGAGATGTTTGTGTACTTTAGATAAACTAGAGAAGCTAGTATATGGAAACTCAACCCCAGATTACTCGTCTTGCAGTTGTTGCTAAGAGTGTCCTAATCCCTTCACTTTATCATTCAGGAAAGGTCTGTTTCATTTCTGTTGCTTTCTAGCAATGCTTCTGGGTTTTGGTGGACTTTTTCCCCTAGAAAGTGAGGAAATAATAGTCTTGCATGTTACTTTTTGCAATGTAGAGCTTTTGCTATAGACTGGGGGCCAAAATCCCAGCCCTGTAAAGCTGACCTATATTGGCAGTTCAGGATTTCCCTAAACAAGACATTCAAAGGCAAATATTACTAGATTTATGGTCTGGGATACTCTTAAACTCAAAGTCACACCTAGGTAGACATGAGTGCAAGAAACATTCCCTTTCATCTATGTCTGCCTTGAAGATTACCCCAGATTCTGTCAGAGTGTCATCTGGCACAGGGATACATGCTCCTGCCACATCCAGGCTTGATTACTGCAAATCATAGGACTTAGAAATGAAGCTTGCTGAAGAAAAAAAAAAGCTCAAGGTGGTTTAGAGTGCATCTGCTTGTCTGTTCAGCAATATGGGCCATATTGTTCTCTCTGCACAGTGCTCCCACTGAATTTGGAATCCAGATGTGCTTCTGAAGAGTTTGTTGTGATTTGCTATTAGAATGATTGTCAGGTGGAAAGTAAGCTTTCTCCAAAATCAAAACTCTCCCTACAATGATTTCAGTTCTCCAGCTAACTTCAGTTTTCTCTCAGAAATTCATTTTCAGCTCCTCCATGTGTTAGTAAGGTGCCAGTCTGGCTACTCCAGCTGTGGCTCCTAGGTTCTGTGTTCCTTAAAAGTCTGATGCATAGAAAGCTGCTGAGACGTAGGCCATTGTCCCATGCACTAATTTGCCTGGAGGGAAGAGGACAGAGTGCTCTAGACATCACAAGAGTATTCAGAAACATTTAGAAATATTTTGGAAAAGGTAACAGTGAAAACTTCTTGGAAATATATTCCAGAATTTTCCGTCCCAGAGAAGTTTAAAAACACTAAGTTATAATCTGATTCATAAGTATTTTTTTTTCCTGAAAATGTAGAGGTTCCCATGCAACAGGTATTCCAGTTTCTCACTGGTTCTGTCTATGATTTTGCAAACTTCTTGTGGATTCAGATGTGACTGTCCCAGGAATTTGCAGGGTGAAGGTTCCCAGGGCACAGAGCAAGGAGCACAGGCAGCACTTGTGCTTAGCCGCTGTGAAAGGCTCAGCGGGGCTTTTTGCTCCCTCCCTGTCTTGAGTGAGGAGAAACCAGCCAAGCAAAAGTCAGAAGTTCTTGGCTGTAATTCCTAGACTATTTTCAAAAGGGTGATGTTATACTGTATTTTTCCTTTCATCTACAAAGAATGTCTTGCATTCATGCGTGTGGCTGTTCCAGCATCCACCTTGTACAAAATCATGCACTGCTGCATGAGGAGAGGTCTTCTCTAAAGAGTGAACAGACTCAAAGAGAAGTGACGAAAATGCATCTATTTGTCCCTCTTCAAATTTCCCTTTGGACAGAGAGGTGAATCTGTGTTATCAATGTGGTAAGCAGCAGGTTCTTCTTTTTACTGAACTACTGACTTTACACTCGGAGCCAAAGCATGACAGTACTCTCACAACGCGGCGCTCCTGCAGCAAGTGAAAGGTACTTGTAAATGTTGGAAACCTACAAGTAAGTAGCTTGCTTTCCCATGAGAAGAACTGGGTTAATGAGAAATGAACATGTTAAAGGTGGTAAATAGTTATTTGGGAAACACTGTGTCTCAAGAAACCTGAGAGGAAGGAAGGGTGTGTAATGAAAGTAATGGACTGAGTGGCGTTTAAACAATTAGTTGCCTAGTTAAGTTGTCCAGTTAAGGAGAAACGCCTCCAAAATCCCTGTTTTATTGGGGACTATCTGTAGAGATTATAACCTCACCTCGAGTGACCCCTGCCCTCTGGCAGGCACCCAAATTCTGTTGTCCTGTCAAGGCACATAGCTCATGATGAGTCGGTGGTGTTATATACATGCCTCTGAATGGCCGAAATGAGGCCACAGTACCTATGTGCAGAGTGTTGCCCATCCAGGGTATAACTGGGTAACCACCACTATTACACCTAAAATTCTGAAGTGCTCAGATATTTAGAGGACCCTTGATGTTCTTCCCTTGATGTTCATTTCTGTTACTGAGAGCTACGGCCAGGTGGCAGGAGGTGGGGTGCACACAGGAATAAACTTTGCTATAAAAATATGTATTCCTTACTTTTTCTGAGTAAACGCCACAGATACCCACATAAATGGTGCATAAAGCTTTCATGAATCAGGCCTCAGGCTAGACATTTAAGTGGTCCCTACTGTATTCACATACAAACAGTTGCACAGTATATTAAGAATTGCAATAATAGAAAAATAGCTATAAAATATTAGCATGATTTTACTTTTGTTTTTATAGCTTCTTGTCTTGCTTGACTTAATTTTTTGGAAATGATGAGAAAGTCAGTAAAATATTACTGGATAGACTGGAGGGGTACTGGGCCAAAATTGGGAGGCATTTTAAACTTTCCATATTCATTGATTATCCTGGAAGAAAGCTTAAGAGAGAAAATGTCTGGGTCCGGGTTATACTGAATACATTTCACATACAGTCCTCCTAGTTATCAATTAATTCAACTTACTTCCTCATCAATTTTTCCCCCCCTTAGTCCTGATGGTTTTATGACCTAGACCCAGGCGATACCCTTAGGCAGTCCATCTGATAATTGACACATTTTCTAACACAGCATAGTGATGCCCAACTCAGTGCTTTCAGGCCGTGACTTCAGCTTATTGGAGACTGCAGCAGGGACTCCTTTTATCCCTCATACATCAGAATACACTGACAGCTCTCCCAAGCAGGGACGAGGCAGATCTCTCCCTCAGGAAAATATATGCAAACACCTCCGGAACATTGTACTGGTTGCTAGGCATCACACTGGTGACATCTTTATGATAAACATGGTATGCAGAAGAAGGCCTAATAAAAGAATAACAAATTATTACATCCAGAGGGCAATTTTACAAGATTAACTGGTGTAATAAATTACTGCTGCAGTCAGAGTACTGTGTTACCTTTTAAGGTATTTCACAGCAGAGTCTAAATGAACCAGCCTATAAAAACAGAGGATGTCTCACAGAAAATAATAAACCCATTCTTATATTTTTTTAATACTTGCCATGATACCTATGTGTGGTATTTGGCTTGCTGCATGGTAGCTTCAGCAAGTGCTTGCTGTAAAATAAGGCTATACATGCAATTCATACCAGGATGTCTCTGTTCATCATTATTTTTTCCCTGCTGCTGGACGTTCAGTACCACTGCAATCTACATAATATCAATTTGAACAAAAGGCCGTAGCAATTTATTTATAAAACTATTTTCATACATAAAACATTACAAAGAAAATGCCAGTAGCCAAATACCTTTCATACTAATTATAAAATATTTTGGGTTTTTTCCCTTTCTGCATGCTTTTTTAATAAAAAAACCCCACCTCTCACATTTTCCCTCTCTCCTTCCTTTTCTCTCTCCCATTCTGACTTGCTTTCTCTCTTTTCTTCTTTAATTGTCTGACTATTTCAAATTTGTCCATTACTAATTTTGTCTTTTTAATTTTAAGGCTTCGTATTTTACATTTAGAATATTATAGCCCTTTTGTTTTAAAGACAGCTTTGTGGGGAAAAAGAACCCCTCATTTGAACCCTAATTGACAGAAGAGCCTGTGTATTGCCATGTACTACTTTTACACTAATACAGAAGTGAATTTGCATTTGCATTTCATTTGTAAATGAATGAGACATGTGTTTTCCTGTGGTTATTTCAGTCAAAATCCCAAGATTTCCCACAACCCATAAAAGGCAGAGCCTACATCTGGAGTTCAAAGGCCATGGATGTACTACAATTTATCATAAACTTTCCTGTGTTACTCTAACATAATACATTAACAGGATAACATAGCTTCATATTTGTAAACAGCAGCCTATTTGCAGCTGGCTATGAGGTCATATTCTTGCAGTTCCACCAATTTGATATAAAATGCTTTCATAACTGAAGCCACCGATCTCTTCTCTTGCAAAAAACCATGCTCTAGATGGGGTATTCGCCCTGGTTTTAGTCAGGGGTGCTTCTGAGCGTTGGGCTGCTCCAGTCCTCTTCCAGATTTGGATGTGTGCATTGCCCTTTCCTCTCCTATGCTAAGGGTGTGGCGTATGGGATTGCAGTCTGACATAAACCAGCACCTCCCCAAAGCCCTTTTGCACAGCTGGTCAAAATTACTTTTTCACTCCCTGTAGGGAAGGAAAATTTCCAACAGGAATCTCAGTGCCATGAGCTTCCTTGGTAGCTTAATATAAAAGATGGCTTTACATGTATACAAAGCAGCGTTTTACTGGGATGGTCAAAAAATGTTGCAGCATTGTAAAGGGCAAACACAGAAGTAGATGCAGAAATATTTGCAAGAGTGCCAAAAGAGTAGACCTACTCAGGCAGTTACATGGATCCCCAGTCTATATGAGAATTAACAACTCACTTTCAAGATTCCCTCTTATCCGTCTGCATAAGTGAAACAGAAATACATGTGGTTTTATTGGTGGGTTACCCGAGTTCACACAAAAAAAAAAAATCAGTGGCAGTCCTGCATGCTGAACACAGATCTCCCGAATCTCCAGCAAAAAGTGTGAAGCAATGTCACAGTGGAGGGAATAACGGATGGTGCAAAATGAAAAAAAAAAAAACAACAGAGGGAGGGGCTGAGCGTGGTACACATCTTTCAAAGCACTGCTAAGAGGTGATACTCAGACATCATCATCGATGGGGATCAAGTGGAAGGTTCAAAGCAAGCTCTTTTCCTTCAGCAAACAAAACGATGCTCCCAATGGGTGGAGACCATGGAGGAAGGCCAGGAGACAGCATGCTGGAGTCAATGTGATGACACATAAGGGCTGAAATGAGAGAGTAGGCTGTGGGAAGAGACCAGTCAGGGCAGTGCTGGGGGTGAGAGAGAGGGGGGAGCCCAAGGGGCAGAAGACACGTGATCCAGAAAAGACCTTGAAGCGTAGGGATTAATTTGAACCCATGAACTTCATCAGATAATATTCTTCAGTTTACAGATGGCTGAAAATATATATCTATTCAATCTGGTCAGAAGGTTATCAGTTGAATATGTGCTATTTGTAGAAAAATGCTGAGAAAATGCAGATCACTGGATGGTAAATGTTAGACTCAACACAGTTTAAAAGACAGAAAATAAAAGTGTTTCTGAACGGTAGCTGCTTCTGTTTTAACAAAATATAAGCAGTGATGCAGTCTTCCTGCATCAAAACAAAATTTCTTTAAAATAATTAAATACAATTAAAAAGCAAATGAATTATACAAATCCAAATTTTTTTTTTTTTTTTTTTCAGAATTATCTAAAACTATTGCAGTGCTTCCTACTTCTTTGCAGATTTATAGTATTCAAGATTTTGATTTCATGTTTCAGTTCAGGACCAGGCAGTTTTTGAAAACTAAAGAGCTCTTGAAAGATGAGAAGGATCATCAGTACTTATTTTTTTTATTAATTCAGTGCAAGACTCAATGCTTTTCTGTATTAAAAATAAGGGGTACTTACAGCAAACAAATTTCACAAGATATTTTCACAGAGTGTTCTAATAAGACATGGTTGTCACAAAAAGTTTACTCCCACTCAGTTAGATGTAATAATAACTTATATACCTAGAGGAGTGTTCAGTGTCCAAATGCAGAAATACTTGCACTCAGAATTCAATACTGCTAAGCTCATCTGTTAAAGTAGCTACATAAGTAAAACTCTAGCAAATTTCTCTATAAAAACATTAAATAATTTATCATTCTTTAAACATTGCCCTCACTCTGCAAATCCAAACTATAATTTAAGAAGTAATAGTTCTTTGGCTACAATTATTTCAGGGTATTCAGCATGAATACCTAATACTTAATTGAGCAACAAAACAGTGCTAGATGCTTTTTCATAGGTTTTATTGGATTTACTTATTTAGAAAGGGAGCACTGAATAACTATCAGGAAGAGAAAAGCAGTTGGATGGAGCAGCAAAATGTGTTCTGCATGGGGATGTGGTAAATGCAACTTTTTGTTAAATACACAGTACTTGGAACCTAGTTCTAAAGAGTTATTTGCACAAGACCTTTATCTGAATGATATGAGGGGGAGGATATTCTTCATAATCAACAACCATTCAAGGGAAAATTGCACTTGGGAAGAAAAGGTAGCTCATCAGCAGCTCGCTTATCAACTCCACAGGCAGATCCTTGCATGCAGAAGCTTCTGTATCAATGAACCCAGACCAGATGATGTTTGCGAAGAAGCAAGTCCCAAACCCAGAGTAGATGCCTGTAGTGGTAAAACATAACCTATTCAATCAAATGCACTCTGCAATTAAGCACTAAGCAAATAAGAAAGATGGTCAAAAACAACTTCTGATGAGGTAAGTGGAAGCATTGGATCAACATTGTTTCAGGGTTTTCATTTTCTATTGTTTATACATTTATTATTGTATCTTTAAGAAATAGAAATAGCCAGTAACTTCTACTGCAATGTTCAATTGGAAAGAAGCCATATCTGCTATGGGCATCTGCCGGGCATTATAAAAAGGAGAAGAGAAGATCCAGCCAAGAGTCACTACAGCAGAAACTTCAAAGTAAAGCAATAATTATTTGACACCAATGGTATCAAAAGATGCACACCGATCATATAGATACATTATAAATTGATCAAGCTAGACTGTCACAATGGCTCCTAGTGTCCTTATAATATATAAATTTTAGACATCTTACCTTGATTTTGTGTTTGGAGAAGTTATCTGAATGTTAGTAACCATACGTTATCAGGTCCATATCTATAATAGAAAACAGGAGTAAATAAAAGTTCTCGGAGCATGAATAGATAACATCAAAATCTTCATACCGTATGTAACCATGGAGCAGCTGGAGTTATATATAACCAGTTATTAATATAAGATATTGGCTTTCTGAAAACATATTTAATCACAAATTACTTGAGCCTGCTTTCCTAAGGGGGAGGTTAACGCTCCTCAATGTTGTACAAATAGATCCATTTTGCAGATGTTACGTCATAGTATCTGAAGTTCCCCAAAATTTATACAGAAATTGGTTAAAAAAAAAAAAGAGAGTATGTAAATCTGCCTCTTGGACAATCTTCCTACTCCCGTTAAGCCTACTCACATCTGATCACTCTCATCTGAGATACAAGTCAGTGTTTTGAAATGAAAAATTGTGTGATGCCATAGATGTTTGAGAAAATCCAAGTTAATGGGACTATTTGTAAACTTTGACTACTGCTATAATTTTGAGATTTTTAAAATGCTGAAATCAGAAAGAAGAATTTTCTGCTACCTACACTCCAGCTATCTCACCTATCACTTAATTTCTTGCAGAATCTTATGTATCTGCTGTGGGAGGAAAAGAGCTTGAGCCCAGATGTCATTTTGTCAGCGGCAGGAAAGAAAATCCAGTTATTATGTACTCTTGGAACACTGTTGGGAAAAATAATTGCTGGCCCCCTTCTCCAGGGTAGTCTAGAACCTCACTACTTGTATTCAGCCCTTCAGGGAAAACCAAAATCACTTTCCCACTAATCTGACAACAGCAAGGAAAGTCAGTGAGCTGAGCATGAATAAAGAATATTGAAACAATTACTATTTCTTGCCTGAAATACAGAAGTGGGGTTTTTTCCAGAACTTAATCAGAAATCAGATTGCAGTGCCTGGACTGGGAAGTTTGTACAAGACTAATGCCAGTTCAAAAAAGATTCAAGCAATCAGGACAGCCTTTCCAAGGTTACTTAGTTTTATTTGAAAACAACTGTTACAACCCCCCTCTCACAGGTGCAAGCAAGCTGCTCACCTTGCCTCCGGAAGGAAAGTTTGTCCTGGCCAACAGAGGTAATGAGGAGACATTTCTTCCTCAGAGGCTGCTGTGGTACCAGCCTGTCCATGGAGGTTAGTGGAGATGCACCCTGTTACTTTGTGCCTCTCCCGGCCACCCTCAGGTCACCCTTAGAGAATCCAGGGTTCTGTTTTTTTAAGGTTGCAGATTTTGCAGGAGGAGTGGTTAGAAATGAAAGGAAAAAATCTCAACATATCTAGCACTTAGGTTAACTCTGTTTCTTTCACTTTTTTTACAGTTCAGTGGACATGCAGGCAGATACTTCAAAACAAGATCTTGCTGTTAACACACCCTGTTTTTACAGGCACTGTTCTGGGAGGAACGTGCAAACCTGGGCGATCACTACAAATCCACCTTTGAACGTCATTCAGGTTCAAACATTCACCCTCAATTAATATTCACTAACCTGAAGAAAAAACAGTTCTTCCCACTTAGTTGTTATTTGCCATTAACCACTTTGGAGATGATAATGTACACTGGGCATGTCCTGAAAAATTATCATATGCACATGGAGATATTTGTGGTCAGAGTCAGACCTACACTGTAGAAACCTAGATGTGGTGTCTACCTGTGAGTTATACATCTGAGTTCCCCATAGAAGCAATGGAGATGTAATCAATACAGTTAAAGAAATCTGGAGAGTCATTCAGATGTGTAATTGCAAATGCCTATTTTATTTCTGAATAGTTCTCCAAATCCTATTGGCTAGCAGACCTCTTTTGACTTTAATGAGAGCTTATAAATCTAGATCATATATAGGTAACAACCTTTAGGCACTTGTGAGTTCAATTCCTTCACTTAAGCACAGCCATACAGTGCTATACCCGCTGTGTCAGAACGTTGTAGGTGGCTTCCAGGTGCTGTTCCAGAATGGCGCAAGCCTCCTGGAGGAGATCTAAAAGTGGGATTCACCATCTGATTGTAGATATCTCAGTTTAAGGTCTCCAGCTACTTGCCTAAACACAGGTCTCTGGTGCCATTCAATATATTCAGGAGTATTTGAGATATTTGTATGAGACTTAATACAGCACTATGTTGGATATTCAAATTTCCATTTTTGGCCAAGTCCTTAAAATAAACCACTCTTCCTTTGTGGGCCACAACACTCGTTCCCACTCAGAACCCAGAGAGACACATGTTCTCTAACACATGTGTGTTATATTCCATGCACACAGCTTAATGATAATATTTTACACAATAACATAACTGGGAATAACGAGTGGCCGTTAGAACTGGCTTTCAGCTGCGATGGACTATGACTGTGACTGGTCACTCTGTTTCAGGGCTCTGGAGACAACCAACAGCCCTACCTGTCCCTGCCCAGACTCCCTGGGGCCTCCCCCGTCCCTGGCCCAGGACCCCATTTCATACCATCCTAGGGCCCTCAGTCCTGTCCCCAGCTCATCCCAAACACCTTCCTGGAATTCTCTGATTGACCCTGGACCTGGTTCATGCCTCTGGCTGGCTGGTCAGTGGCCCAACAATGTTCTGCACTGATGATGAATCTGAACAGACTGATTTTGCCACCCAGCTCTGCCATTTGAGACACAGTGAGACAGTCACTTCCCAGCTGTCTCACGCAAATGAAAACCCACTCTGAAACTGAGATCAGCATCAGACCAGCTGAATCATTCAGCCTGGTGTAAGGGGCAAGTAAGGGGTGGGATGCTCAGGCTAGGTGAGGACTATGCTTCACTAGCTCCTTACCACCAAAACCTAAATAATTTAAGCGTCTAATAAGTATCGAAGGCCTCTTCCACCGTAGCCCTTATTTTCAAAATTACCATTTTGTTTGTTTCTTTTATTCTGTTTTAGCAATCAAGGATGACAAGCCCCACACAAAATATTCAAATAATTCTGTGGTGTTATTTATTATTTTTTATCATTCTCATATGTTCTTTTGTCCTGGATGTTTTATATCTTTTTATCATAATCGGGCTTTGCACACCATTAGTGTGCAGTGTTACCCGTAYGTTACTGCTGTATTTTGGGAGACATCTGAGTGTGTCATTTTACCTGGTAGTTGTGTGAGATAGCTGAGGCAAAAGATTTCTAGGGTTTGTCTTTTTTCCCTTTTGGGTTAGACATTTGCAAGCAGTTTTTCAAAGCCTGATTAAAACATTCCATTTTCCAATTGGCCTGAGGGTAATGCATGGATGAGTGTGTCTATGCTTAATGCTTCTTCCTCTAGAAATTCTGCAGATTCCCACAGATGTGAAAAGAAGTCTATCGTCAGAGTCTAGTTTTCAGATTTCCATTGTAAGTAAAAATTTTTAACAAGAACTAGATTACAGTTGAAGAAGCAGCACAGCAAATAAAGTTTGCTCCAGGCTATTTGCTAATTAGTTACTGTAAGGGCATTTACTAGAGCCATTTTGAAAGGGTCAAGGATGTCTGTAGTCATCTATTAGGAAAGAAGGATCAGGCAGCAGAATTTAATGTAAATAAATTACACAGTTACACACAGTTATACTTATGTTGATAAATGGCTAGAAAGTACTACAGAGTTTTATAGACTTCTCAGTTTGTGGCTATGTTATGGTGCTGGCATTAGAACTCAAAACCTTCTGTGACTTTGACAGTATCATCACAATCAGTTTGTTCAGGTTCATCAAAATAGAGAACTGGTAAAATGGGTTGGAGAGAAATCAGAAGAATAGTTTTCCTTTACTAGTTCACTTAAAACATTCTGCAAGATGTAGGTTGCCTTGAAAATTAGGTGGCTCGTTTTTCCTCTGTGCAGTTGGCTGGCTGGCTGGCTGGTGGGCATGTCTTACCTCCAGGAGCTGAGCTCTTCAGAACCCTGCTGGTGGCAGGTGCTGTTAGAGGTGCCTGTTTCCTCAATGTCAGCACAGGTCACTTCCCAGGCACCTGTCTCCTTTACCAACCGCTAGACTGTTTTGTAGAACTAAAAGCCTGATACTGTGGGAGCAGTGCCTGCCATGATCCTACCTTCATTACTCCTCATCTTCTCAGGGTTTCCAGGCCCACATGTGACCACCATGCATGCAGCAGACCCTGTGCTTCCAAGCTAAATTAGAAAGAAAAGATTGCCCTGAACTAGAAGAAAATATCTCTGAGAATTTAGAATATGGACTTGCAATTCCATGGACTTGCAATTCAATATCCTCACCAACTTTGATAGAAAGTACTGATGATTCATATTCATCAGTAAAAAGATTGTGTTCATCCTCTATTAACTTACTTGATAAAGAAAACAAAACATTGGCTTTATGGATTATTTTACGCATTGTAGAACCGGAGATATCTTCACTTATGTTAGATAAAGTTCATGCAAGGAACTATCTCACATAGTTCTTACCACAATTTCAATGTTTATCGTCAAATGCATACATTAGTTTTAGCTATTGGGAATTAGTTATCTTACAACAAGAACATGTATTATTAGTCTGAGACTAATAGGTCACAAGTAAAAATGTCACACAGCACTTCCATAATTGCTGAAAGTTTGGAATAAACTTGAGAGGAAAAGATTTGATTGCAAAAGATCACAGGCCAGGACCACAGAAGCCACAGCTACTTGTTTGGATACTAGTATGTGGCCTAGGAATGGAGTTTATGCTTCTGTTTGAGATCAGGCATCTTAAAATCATTTCATCCTGTTAAATTGCCATATGGAAAAAGAGAAATCAGTTTCCAACCAACTTCATGTTTACAATACAATGCAGAAATTCCCTTCAGAGTCTGCTGGTGTATTCTTAAGCACAATAAAACTATGCAGTAACAACAGACCCAAAATAGCTTTGCAAAATCAGCAGCATCATTCTCTAGGCAGCATTAAATAAAAGCACAAATCCAGAGCGTCGGTGTGAAAGTGCCTCTGTCTTCCTGTTAGTGAATTTTATAAAGTATGTAATTGAAACAACGTGCCCAGAATGTTCTGCAAAATTTGTCCCATGCATCAAACAGTAAGAATATTCAAATGACATTATTAAAGGTCTTAACAAGTAACTTGACATAGAATAAGCTAACCTCTGACAAAAAGGGAAGCTGAAAAAGTGTTTTCTCTCTAAGCCATTCTCCCCAGCCATTTTATGGTGTGCTTCTAGAATACCCCTTGGAGGCATCTACTACTGGCCATGTTGGGGGAATCAGGAATGGAATAAATGGACCACTGGTCTAATTCAGGATGATAGCACCTGTGCTACATGGAAACCCTTGGATAAAAAAGATTTCACATATCACTGGCATTTAATGTCCTCCTGTCTGTGAGAGTGTGTGGTTGTCCCTCAACATCATTTTATTCAGCTTGCGTAAGTTCAGATGCATAAAACTATCTCTTTTTTCCTTATTAGCAAGAATTTGAAACTCCTACTCTGGAAGCTAGTGTATTCTATGAAACCATTCTTTTACTGCTTTTGTAGCTCCTAGGACAGCTTTTTTCCCCAGACAAAGTCAAACATCTAAGTTTCTGTTGTATGGGAATCACTTCTTTTCTGATGCACCAGTGCCAGAGCACAGCCCAGTGTCGGACTCAGCACAGCCTGTAGCAACGGAGACAGAGGTTAAACAAGGAGGTTTATTCAGTTCTGTTGGGGAAGAAACACATCCATTAACAACTTAGGGGTTTAAAGCAGTCAAAAGGCCCATTTCAAGAATAAGAGTGTCAGTTTTCACAATATTGAACTCGGCAGGTACACAAAGAGTGTCATGTGTTACCAGTGCAATACGATAGCCAAGTGCAGGGGTTGCTTCCTTCAAGTCTCCTAAAGTAGTTCAGGCTTCAGACCCTTTGAAAATATTGCAGATGCAGGCAGAATTGACACAACTGAACCAGTGCCTGGTGAACTGAGAGCAGTTCAGTAAAGTGAGGCTGTCCTCTAGGGAACAAGTGTCCCAGGGTGCAAGTGCCATTGTAGAAACTTATTTCAGGAACAAAACAAGCTGAACTGCATTTATCTACACTCAATTCTAAGGCTGGGAGTGGAGGACTGGGAGTCAATCACAACCTTCCCAGGGAATCAAAAGCTGTATTTCAATTTGCCAGGCTCTTAGAAACATTTGTAGCAAATGAATTGTAGGCCAATAGCCAGCATTTTCTTTAAGTTTAAATGAAATCCCTTTCAGAGCAAATGCAGAAGCAAAGTAGTAACCACCTTAGCGAACCTCATCTGAATGGTGGGAGAAACAGAGCAGATGAGAGGAAAATTAGGAGGATATTGGAGAGAAAGGGAAAGGAGAAACAGAGGGTTAGAACAAAGGTTACAGGGAGGGAAGAGGCTGGAAGAAGGGAGGGTGGAAAAGGGGGCTTTAGGACTAGGAGGATCCTCAGCAACGCTCTACATGTTTCATATGGAATTCTTAGTTACCCATTTTGACAGGCTGTGGTGATAATCATACTAACTGTTGAATATTCTCTTCACTGCTCAAGAAATTATATCAGGCAGAATGTTAGTCATATTTGTAGCCAGTAGATTTTTTTTTTTTTATTTAAAAAAAAAAGATATCTCTGTTTTGAAGCACATTTCGCATTAGGATTGGTCAATCTGGAGTTTACTGCAAAGAATCTCAGTTTAAGCAGTAATCAACATCTCTCAAAAAATACTGAATGTCAAGAAATTTTTCAGGAAGTTATATAACTATTCAAATTTGTTTGGGCAGCACCATCCTTTCTTATTTTTGGCCAGAGTTTCCCTAGCCAGTTCTCACTTACCTTCCCTTTCTGTGCTCCCTGTAGCCTCTTCAATCTGTATTTTAAAATATTGTCAAAGCGCGTAAAGCCTACCTCAAAGTCTTCACTTGTTCTTCTCTTTCTCTGGCTTACTCGCCTCCATATGTGTTACTATCTCCCTTCCACCCCCTAATCCCCTCACATGATATAAGAAATATTTCCTGTTTTCTTGACAAATCCACCAACTGCATGGGTTCACACTCCACATGATCTCGTTAGGGGCGTGCACGTATGAGTGACAGAGACACCCCATCAGCCTTAACTGATATGATTGCTGTGTGGTCCAAGCTCACTTCCTTAATGAATCAGGGCCAAGATAACCATGCTCCCGTAAATTAGTAGGCTGTCATTTCTTAATACCAGAACAAATATCTGAGGCTGTTTTATTTACATATTTATTTTACGGGAGCTCTGTAAATCTAGTATGTAAATTATCTCAGGTTAGATTTTGAAGAGTGATTCCCACAACTAGGATCAATCTTTCAGAAGAACTCTCTTCCCTTTAACATATTTGAATAAAATTGTCAGTGATGCTGATGACTTCTAAAAATGCAGCCTTTGTCATTAGGTGGTTAAACTGGAACTGTTTGGTGCTGAGCTCTTTTGGAAATCCATTCCAAAAACACATCTGTATTTTCACTGTTGCCCTTTCTTGTTTTATTTTTTATCATGTTGCCAGTGAATAATATCGTTATCACTCTACTCGTACCAGAGCATTTTCATATTTTCTACATTTTGATTAGAATACATTTGGCCTAATTAGAAATGTGAAATCAGGATGGATGATAGCAACCCTAGAACCACACTTCAAACACCGTTACAGGCATTTCAGGAAGGGGTCAGAGAAATAAACTACAGCTCATTAGCCTGAGGCTGTGAGTGATCTACCAACCATACAGAAAATTGGCAGCCCTTCTGTCTTTTGTCCTCAAGGAGCCTGTGTATTAAACTAATTGTTAAATATAGCAAACAGACTGGCAGTCCAGTCAGACTATTTTTTACACATGTAAAATAATGGGGTTATTTGGATTTCATTGAAATGCTATCCATATATGTTTTACAAATGTGCAAGCATTTACATGCTTCATAGAAAATCTTCAATACCGGCCTGAGTTTTCAAAGGAGCCGCTCCAGTGTAAACTGCCTAGTTAGACAAAAAATATATATATCTTATTTTTGAAGGAGAAAGAAGTTAAAATGCATATTGAAAGACTGTTTTGATGGCTAATTCTTAGTAAGTTTGGAGTTGTTTTGTTATATGACAACATTCTTAGGAAGCATACTTAAATATTTGGAATAGGAGTGAAAAATCTTATTGTGTTCATTATTCTATGCTACACTTTTCTAATTCATGTACATATATGTATAAAGACTATGACATGCTTCTCACTTCCAAAATTATAGTTTTTGAAGTTAAAAGCTTTTGTGATGGTCAAAAATTGCTGAGTGAGATTTGTTCAATATTAACTGATATTATTCCTTACTATTCATCAAAAACTGGTGATGCAGCACAATGACTTTGTTGGCAACAATGGAAATGCTTTCGTTCTATTTCCTGAGTGGAATTTTTAGATTATACCAATCCACTGTCCACCTCCTTTTTGAGATATAATATAAAATTACCATAACAAAGGAGAACGTTATATGCACAGAGAACATTGCTATAAGAAGAAATTGAAAACAGCATATAAAACAATCTGTGACTGGAGAAGAATGGGAGGTGGGGGAATGAGGGAAATAGGGGAATTAATTTTATCTAACTTTACTTATAGAAAAGATAGGCCTACAGTCTAATTTAGTTGTCTATTATCCTGCATCTCCTAACCAAAAGGGTTGTTTCAGTTTAAAATTTTTCCCTGTGATGGTTTACATGAAGAGCCAGTGGATTTTGTTTTAATTATTGAATTTAATTGTTTGTGCCATGTTAGCACCAAAAAAATCCATGTGAAATAGGAACTGCTGATAGCTTCTGTGCATAAATTTAAGAAGAGCTATTCTCTGCAGGAGACCTTTACAACCCCCCGGTCAGAGTTAGTCCCAAAATTCTAGAATCAGTACCTTCTTAGGGATAGTTCTTATGTCAAAGAGTATTTTCAATATTGTATAACTTAGGATAGGTAACTTGAATTATTTATTATTCTTTCAGACATAACCTTTCTAAAAATCAGATCGTGAATTTGAGCACAAATTCTTACTTTTTTTTCCCCCACTCTGAGTTAGACTTTTAGTAGATTTTATGTAAAAAAAAAAAAGTAGTTGGCTCTTAGTTACGATGAATGGAAGAATTGCTAGTGTTTTAAAAAAAAGTTTCAGAAACACAAATATAAAACAACACCCACAGCTCATATGTTTGCAGCACAGATAAGGAAGATTACAGGATTTAACAAGTATGCATTTATTTGCATCATATTGCTGACGGAAAGAGTTGATATTAGTAGGAATACTCATGTGCTTAAAGCTAAGCGTATGCTTTCATGGGTCAAGCATGCAATGATCAGAGGTAGTAGGACTGAACTTTTGTTACTTGCTTTGTCATCCTTCCCTCCCACCAAGCAAATGAAACTTTAAGCCCTCTGTGGTTGTTTCCAGTGTTTGTCAAAGACTTACTTCCATTCCAAAGGAATTCTTGCTGCTTCAGTATATGCCATATCCAATGATTACACACAAATGGGTGGTGCCATACATCTGATTGTATTCCAAACAGCTAAATCATGGCTGCAACCAAATCAAAGGCAAACTTTCACTGCCCTCAATAACTGAAGAATTTGGATTTAAATAAAATCAGTTGGCAAATAGCAGCAAGGGAGGTTGCTGTCACATTCTCTTCCATCCTTACTTGTGTTAGAAGTTTATCTTTAATGTATTTTCCTTTTATTTTTAATGGGAAAAACATATCCATATGATGGAGATGATGAGATACAGTTGTGGTTTGAGTTGTGAATAATCTAATTCAAGTTGTGAATTATCTTAATTTAAATCTTTCCAAGATTATGATACAAAGAAAACTGGATTATTGCTTTAAGGTCAGAATTCTTTTTAATTGCTCTTAGAAAAATTCCATTGTAGTTATACAAAAAGCTCATTATGTTTTGATTTTTTTCTCAATATCACGTATTCTCAAACTGAAGCTGGCATTAACAAATAGACAAACTAAGTAATCATACAACTATGAACTGGTGTCCCAAAGATTTATCTAGACTTTTTGATTTCTTCTAATTTAGTATATGACAAGGTTCTGAGAAAACACATAAAGCGGCTGGGGAGAGGAATGTAGTGTCTATTATTTTCAAATTCACATTCTTTCTACACAACATTGATAAAGCTAAAGCATGGCTTAATATCAGGTGGGTTTGAAAAAGTCTCTTTATACATTATCTAACTGTTACTTGCACTTAAATAGACAGACAGTGCACACAACAATAAATGAAATAGAAAATGGCATTTTTAAAGAGTAGAAACAGCCTTCCAAGATCAGTGTAATTTTTCCCATGAGCTACGATCATATAGGCAAATTCTGCATTCCTTTCCTTAATGCAGACAAGGCTGCTTAGGTCCAGAGTCACCAAAGTATTTAAAATCCCTTGATCAGCTAGGACCATCAAAAGGAAAAGATAACATAGCCAGATTTCTCTAACATGATGTTTTAATCCAAGCCAAGAATTACGGGTACTTGTAAAGTAATATTAAGCAACCTAAGCCATATTTAGTAAACCCAAAAGCCAAGAAAATGGCCCAGAAATCCTACATTCAAGAGTACATCAAATATCTAAATCTTCCACAGACCATTCAAGTTGTAGCCTGCATTGTCTTCAATTGATTTTATACCAGCATTAAGACAGAAACACAGTAAAAAGTCATTGGAGTCTTCACTATACATACAGATATTTTTCCTTAAATGAAAGTGCTCCAAATGTTTAAAAAATTGTATTTTACATGCCTGCCTTCCTTTTTTTTTCAGTATTATGAAGCAGAACACCTAAAGACTCTACCTTGTGCCCTGTAAAACCTTTTTGTCTTTGGTGAAGCAGTGCTGGACCTTCTGTGAACACTATAATGTATCAAACAAGAAATGTTAATACCAGCTCTCTCTGTAAGGTTAACTCTGCAAATTCAAGGCAAAACAATTTTTTTTTTTTTTTTTTTTAACTGAAGGAGGTATACAAGGACTCTGTATATGCAGAAACAAATCAGAGTAAAAACATGCCATTTTCACAATAACATAAGTGGAATTAATGTTACAAAAGGTCTTAGCCTGTTACAACGGACCATTTAAATCACAAGACAGTTGTATAAAATGCACACATTAGGGTTATGTTTTCATTTATACTAATTTAAAAGCATAATAACAGCACTGTAGTTTGTTGAATAAATATTGTAACTAAGAGAAGTTTCAAGTGCATCCTCCTTATAAAATCTCATAGCTAAACCTGTTGCAAACTCTTAAATACTGAATTCTTTTCCTTGTATCAGTTTAGACAGATGAAGAAAAGGTTTAGCAAACCCTGATGCTATCAAGTAGTTTGCTTCTCATTTTATCTATTTCCTTCCCTGAGAATGCAATAGAAACAATTAACAAGATTTCGATTAACTGTTTGAAAAATCACCAGCTGTTTTTTCTCAGCCACTTAAACCTTTCATTCTTGACCTAGATTTAGCAAGCAACACAGACAATAGCAAGGTTTTTCCCCAGGAAAATTGAACCTGTAGTATATTTAGGACAATGGCAAAAGAGTATCTGTGGAAATCTGGATTTAAAGTGATTGCCCATTTCCCCATACACTTTTTTTTTTTTTTTTTTACTACATTAAGACCAACTTAATTATCAAGAAAATAGGAAGCTATCAGTGTGGTTTGAATCAGCTGAGAAACATAGAGGATTCACCACAGACCTGTAAATTCATCTCAACTTTAGCCTCAAGCAAGTCTGTTTTTCCCAACCTGATCATCCTGTCAACAGAGCCTGGCAGGAGTTTTAATTTCTGTGATGCTTAGTTGATGTATGTGAGTTAATGTATATGTATATGATGTGAAACTTAGACATTTTCCACATTACAGATCATATTACTATATACTGGCAGACAGCAGCATCATATAATGTAGGGGTAGTTGACTGGCAATGGACTTAAATGGTGGCTGAGATGGGATTACCAATCTAATTTTCACATTATTATTAAGATTTGCAATAAGGGCCAATACATAGCCCACTTTACCCCTTCTCTCTTCTTACCCATGTCCTCGCAATAGATTATTTAAATCACATAAATATTTGATGCAAGTGTCTCATCATTTATTGTTTATTATGCTTGAGGACAGATCCATAATTAAGATGCAATCAAAGTTCAGAGCCATTGATAGATGTCTTCCATGAGCCTTTTCCAAAACATCTTAGCAAGTTTTGGTCTGAAATGGACTGGTCTTGTAGGACCAGGCAGATTTTACTATGATGAATCAATGCACAAATGACTGTCCTTGCACAAAACAGAAGGCACAAAACCCTACAGAGTTCAGAAAAGAATATTACCCAATATTGTCTTACACCTGTAACTCCAAAAGACAGTCTCTATGCTGAAAAGCTCTTGGACAACATTCAGTGGCGGCTGAAGTTTTTTATTTAGAAGGGAGCATTTCCCATTGGCAAAAGACAGAGAGAACAGAAAGTTTCTGTGACTGATGGAGCTGATCATTTGGAAAGTGCATATTTGGACAGATGCAACAGGTAATTTGGAGGTGAAGCCAAATAAATGTACTCAGGATGTTTTCTGAAGAAATCAAGCCACTTGAAATAACACCTGGAGGAATATGAGGTGGATGAAAGTGATCTTTAAATTCATTCCACCATTTTTTTGCATCAGATAAATCCACGATTTGGAGTTCTGCCCAAATAACAAACAGATTGACATTCATTCAATAAATAGTATTAAAAAAAAAAAGTGGAAAGCTTCTTTTCAGGTATATACTCAAGATGATATGAGAGGTTCAGTTTAGGACACGGTAATTGAGGGGAAATTTTCAGAGCTGGCAATTCACCTTTTTACAGCTCAGTTTTCTCAACTTTCAAATGGGAGTAGTGAGTGGTATTTAGCTTGTGACAAACATAAAAATAGAGTTTTACATGTCTACATTGAGAGCAGCTGGGTGATTGCCTCAGTTTTACAGATGCAGTATCTGAAGCTGAGAAATGCTTCAATAAGTTGAAAATAGTGAAAACAAAAGTATTTTTTTCTGTTTGTGGTAAATTCTTCTTGTAGTGATCATGGTAGTAAAATCTGATTGTTCCCTCTAACATTTCAAATTTTTTACCTTACTTTAACAAATGACAAACTGTTTTGTTCCTTCTCTGGTTCTTGCTTCATTATTTAAGACATCTTCCATGCTCATTGTAGTGGCGTCTAAATTTTTCTCAGGCCATTTATGATGACTTTTGTGTGTTTATGCACAAAGCAGAGGAAAATGTCCATTGATTTCTTTGTAAGTTACACTGAATTTGAAATAGTGAGGACAGCAAAAACATGTTTTTATCAGTAAACTGTGCAAACATGACATGGAAATCATAGAGGGAGCTTGTGGAGTGCATGTAATACCAACATATCTTTTTCTTACAAAGTGTATTATATCACCAGAGGGACACTTTAAAATGAAACCTTTCAAAGTTTTCAGATATTTCAGTGGCATGCACATTTATAGCTAGCAATTAAACACAGAAATTATGGATAGAATGCAATTGGAAGTGAAAATCTAAAAAGTCTGCACTGATCTAAGAAGACAGCCTGATGCAAAGCATCATCTCCCAAAGGCCCTTCTGTCTACGTAGTTTTGAAACATACACTAAACCAGCTGCCAAACCTGGCTTTTAAATAGAGGCTACAAAAAAGGTGTTCTGCGTTTTCAGTGCATGCCACTTTACAAAGGAAAGAAGCACTGTCTGGCTGCCATATAGTCAGGCAAAAGGGAGGCAGCTTGCAAGTGATTAGAATAATGAAACTGGAAAGGATTAGCCACATTATCCAAACATGAAGCAATAGGCTAGTCAAACTAATCCCTGAGGAATAGTTAAAGGAAACAAATGACATGATAGACATAGGGTTACTTCTCAGTAAGATAGCATTAGAGCATGTGGTACTTGCACTCATGTTCTGCTCGCATATTTTCTGAAAGCGTATGCAAGCAGGGAGAAGGTAAGCTGACGTGTCTGTGTGACAATATTGAGCTAGTTTTATTTCAGATTCTGCATGTCTTATCTGACTTTTAAAAATAATTAAAGTGTTATTAGACTGACTGATATCAATGGAACATCCACATCCTGTGGAGCCCTTAATTGCAGGAAAAGAAGGGTAATGATCCAGGTTTTAATATGACTGTGTCTATTGTGCCCTGTTGGATGGATTCATTATGCAGTGAGTGAACATTTTTTTCCTCATTATTTAATTATTTTGCAACTGTAAGAAGTAATTCCAGTGCTAATCACAACATTTATATTTTAGAAGGATAAATTAGCCCCAAATATTTTTTTCTTTTATAAAAACTCATCACATATGGAAAAGATGCCCCAGCTCTATATTCACATATTGCTGGATTTCTATCCATACAGAAATTTGAGTAATAAATTATTGCTAGACCTATTAACATTAAAACCAGATGAAAACCAGACATGTAGTGGGTATTTCTAGAAGACCTAATTCAAAGTCCACTGGAGTAAAAGAGAGTCCTTCCAAATTCATATATACGCTATAACTGGGAGCGCAAAATAAGGGTAAGGGCTGCATTCTCATTGAAATTACCATGTGTACATGGAAGGACTTAGATGAAGGGCAAAACAGAAACTAAGCTGCTACTAATTACCCTTTTGATTACTTCAGGCTGCACCACAGGTACAGGCTTTTAGCTGGGAGGGAGAAGGGCTCTGGCAGAGCTGGAGACCTCTACTCAACACAAACCTTGCCTGGACCAACTCACACACATTCACTCACCTCATGCAAGCGAGCCCAAATGGCCACCTTTCTCTCCCTTCAAGCCAAGCACAATGAATACCCCATTATACGGTTCTTGACTGCAGAGGGAAGTTTTAGGGAACATGGAATATCAAGTTCTGCACTGTACCAGAGACAGCTCAGTCCTTTACAGTGTTTCTGGCTGATAGGTAGAACATGATTCAGAGGGATATTGAAGCCCTTCAATGGATGATTATGAATTAATCTGCCTACAAAGTTCCTTAACCATGATCAAATAGTTACTAGCTTCTGTACTGAAGCTTGAGGGTGCACAATCCTACCACATTTTTCTCTCAGTTTAATGAGGTGCTGAGTATTCTCATTGTTCATATTCAAATCTCATCTTGTTAAAGATCCAATAATCAATTGGCTTCAATAACATCCTTTGACAATGATTTCCCCAGGTTAATTGCATGTGCTATCTAAAAAGTATTTCCTTTCACTTTTTATCAGCTGCTTGATAAAAGTATTTTTTGTAACCTTTTTAGAAGAGCTGAATTTGGGAAGAGCTTATCAGGTTCTGAAGGAGTATAATCATCTATTCCTAACCAAGTGATATATTAGATCATTTATTTGTGGCAAGACAGACATTTCAATAGTGCTTATTGTTTCCCATAATGAAAGGTTTAAATCTTCTTTTAGGTTCCTCTGAAATTTAATTTTTGTTGATGGAGACAAGCCAGTTTGTGCAAGATTTTTTTTGATGTCAGGGCTTAAGAAACCCCAAACTATTAATTATATTTTTCCACTCTATAACTCTATGTTGTGAAAAAAGGAGGTGGAGGAAATCAAGTACAATAGAAGCTTTCACACACCTCACCTTTAAAAACAATAAATTCCTTCCCTTTAGCAAGATTATTTATTGAGCTGCTATTTAGTCACTGAAAAGGGATTTTGTCATACACTCTACACGACTCATGAAAACTGCATCCTATTGTATTTCTGTATTTGCATTTGGCAGAAGTGCACAATGAAAGTGACAAATTTATCTCCTTGGCCAAGTTAACCCCAGAAATGCCCTTTCTACCAGAGAACTAAGGCTCCATGAATAGTGTGTTCCAAGCCTGAGTGACTTGTGTGTGAATTCCCTTCTACCTACATTTAAACAGGGTTTTCTTTTTTAGAGTATAACTTACTTTAATTAAGAAGACCACTGTGTTAGCAAAATACATTTATTGTCAGTACAATATATTTATATTTCATCCAAATTACTAATATTGTTGGTACATAGTAATAAAAGATTTTATCTTGCAGTCTTTGCTTAGATAACATTCACACTGTCAAACAGCACAGCTTCCATGGTTTTAACACCATACTTGCTTCCTTCTGTTCAGTTTTCAGTCCAGGAAAATCTGTGCTTTCTCTTCTCATCTGCAATGAGTACTGAGGTCATGGACAAAGGCCTGAACAAAATTTTCTCTGAGAAAATCAATAATGATTTATGATATCTGACTTCAAAAAATGTTGTTTCATAAAAGTGATAGACAATGAAGCACTAATCTACTAAGACGACTCTGGGTTCCAGTCGACCTTTTATTTTATTTTCCAGCAGCCAAAGCACTGTATGGCAAAATGGCTCTTGGTTCTCTGGAGAAGTTGCCTCGTTTTTCAAATACACTGAATTCATCAGCAAGCTGGCAATTTCACAATGTGTGTTATGAATAGGAAATTATTCAGAAAATACTATTGGAATATTCAGAAACTGCTACTCATTCAGCTGCACTAATGGCTCAGATCCTGGAAGGCAAAGTAGCTTGACTCCAAAACTTTAAAAAGAAATCTAATGATACATAAACTAATCTCATGATTTGGAGGCACAAACCATGATTTTTACACCCTTCATTCTGGCAGTGCTGCCATTAGTGGTGTATAATGGGCAAGGGAGCAGGTGTTTAAGAAGATTGCAAACAGCAATATTTTTTTTCTTCCACCTGAAAGGAGAGTGGTTTATTCAGAGAAGACTGCCTGGGTAGTTCCTCATAAAATTTCATAAAAGTTTTTATTCCCTAAAGAATTAGTTTTATTCACAATTCAGTACTGGTGTTGAATGAGTCATTGCTGCCCACAACTGCAGAGGACCAGGAAATTCATTCATTAGTTACCTCCTCTAAAAAGCTTGCCAGGAGTACTTTGGCCCACAAATATGTACATCTGTGTCTGCTTGCATGTAGATAGTTATTTGCATGCACATGACCCAGCTTGAGTCTTTATAGCTGGTTTTCCCAGGATTGCATTCCAACCTCTCCACGTCCTCTCCCATTTACTATTTTCCTCAATTTTACAATGTGATATATGCAGGGATGAACAAACTAACTCTGCACAAATAAATGCAAGAGGCTTGAAATACAGGACTAATTAACCTAGGCATAGTATTATTTTGATAGAATTACGTCACTTGCTGGATTCACATCTACTTCTTTCCAGTGCTATTCTGTGCTACACAGAGGTACTCTTGGTACCTCGGTGTGACAACATACAATACCGTTGTTGCCATCCTCTCCCACAACTGTGCTAGACATTTTGTAAAAGGAAAGATGCTCACAGGTTGCAGTAGTTGTTTGTCAAGCTCTGGCACAGTGCCTGACTGCTCTCTCTCCCCGTAAGAAAAGAGGGAAGTTGCATCCTTCTCTCCTATCAGAAGGAAATGGCATGATTCATTTTCCTGGGTAGCTGACTATAATGTAGGTGCTTTCCACCAGCTGTGGTGGACCTGCTCACCTGGTAACACTGAGCACATTTCGGTCACTCTGCTCTCCTTGCTTTTAGCTGTAGACTCCGACTGGACTGAAGGGATCTGCTGAACCATCAGGTTGTGCTAGGGCAAGCAGACTATCCCTCTGTCCTCTCAAAGGCTGTGCCTTGAAGTGTGGAAGTGTTTCAATGCTGCCCATAGCTCACTTTGTCAGTTATTAAAGCACATACTTTCCCATTTCATGTCAGCTTTTCATGCTAACCAGCGCAATGAATTTGAAGGAGCGAGCTTCCTCTGATGTTGACATCGGGCACATAAAACAGGACACTTACTCATAACAAGGCAGCACTGATCTGCCTCGGGTCCTTAATTCTTTTACTCACATACTCTGCTTAGATGCTAGATGAAAGCAGGTATAATTCCATGAAAAGTAGACATGTTGCCAGAGCGTTGCAACTCCACATTCAGCCACATTCAGAAGCCTCCACAAAACTTTCTATGACTGTACCACGTGATCTTAGCAAAATTCTTTACATTCATAGATGTGTGCATAATAAAACAAATTAGCATCATTGCTGTCTCCTGTGTCTCACACCTTTTGTTTTAATTTTATAACCTAAGTTCTTCCTGAGAGCTAGGAAGAAATAACCTCCTTGACTTTCACATCAGAGCTGAAAGTCATGTGAGAGTCATGATCTACCTTTAAATAATATATTCATTCACCTCACTGGCTGCGACAGGCATCTTACACGTATTTTGTGTATCATGCCTATGTAATATATTAAAACATCCATGAAGACAACGCTGTTTCTATGCAGGGAGTGGGGCAGGCTTTCTAAAAGGTAAACGCTGGGTGAATTTCTGGGGATATTGATAACGTTTCCCTGATGTAATGGCATTCAGTTATTTATGTCATAAGCTAGTTTCCTACAAATCAGTACAGAAAGTCTCCTGAAAGAGATCTAAGTTTGTATTCTGATGCTGTCGTTTACAAGCTATTTTAGACTAGATTTATATATAAGAGACTGCTTCACAATTCTTGGAACAGGTGATGCTTTAACATGTGCAATGTTTTTCTTCAGCAGCCTTTAATATATGGGTACAAGTATTACCTGTTATTATAGGTAACGTAGAAAATGATGCCTATACTTAGGACTAACTAACAATCTCCACAATAGAACTCTTGCTTATTATATTGTTAGACTTACACTGTTCAGGATGAAGCTTCTCATGCCAGACAGCTGCCTCAGGTTGCATGTTTTGGGAAAATTTCAAATACAAAAGGTACAGTCATTTCCAAGAAAGAAGTTAAGAAAAAAATCTACCGTTTTGCACACCAAGAATTTTCACTGGAACAAGATGTCCTATGACTAGCAGTGAATACAGCAATGGGAAATCAGGAAAAAATACAGATTGTACACCAAGTACAGTCATACTGGGTAAAGTAGACACCTTTGGTGATGCCATGGCATGTCACTTGGAGATCTGGTCTTTCAGTTGCCTGTCTATGGAATCTCTTTGGAGCCTGTTTGGCTCACACATTTGGTTTCCTTTTCAGCGGGACCAAAAAGTGTGAGACCAAAGTGTCAGGCATGCCCACTGGGGAGGAGGCGGAGGGGGCTGCTCCACGAGAGGAGTCAAGCTGGGGGCCGTGGGTGACGGCCAGGCTGGCAAGTCAGTGCCACACCAATGGAGTGCCATCCCACTGTGCCCAACTGGGAGAGCAGGGCAGGGCTGGCGATGGCGACCAAGGTCAGCCTTAGCCCAGGGATCACAGGCACCACCCTAGTGATGGGTCACCACCAGGGTCAAGCCAGAAAGCAAGCTCATCAGGTTGGGATCAGGAGGTACAAGGCTGGGCACAGGCATGGCTCTGATGCAGCTCAGGCAACAACCCAGGGTGAGGGCTCCAAGCAGAGTGGGGAGCCTCTGACAAGGCCCCTCACAGCTCTTCCTTCTCCCAGCTTTGACCAAGGCATGGGAGCTGACCCTGAGCACAGGCAGCCAAAGCCCTTGGAGGGGCAAAGAGGCCACAGATGCAGCAGGTACACTCAGGGCCTTGCCAGTGCCCTGCCTAACCTCAAAGTGGTGGTGAATATGACCACCAGGCTCCCAGCCACACCTGGGAGCTTGGACGTCTTCCAGTGCCACCCACAAGGGTCCCGTTGAACTGCCGTGCTTCAGTGAGGCCACTCTCAGAGTTCCCTTGCTTTCAGATGCTGCGTGGCTCTGGGGCTTGCCCCTTACCACTCCATTCACCCTTCCATGAGCACAAACACAAGCCCTGCCAGCACATACCGTTTCCTCCCCCAGTGTTAGACTCTGAGTTTAGCTATCTACAGCTATCTGTTCTCCCTGTCCCAGTATCCCAGGAACATGGAGTATCATAGTCTCATGCTCTGTTCTTAGTAAATACCACAAATTCCACTCGCAAAAAATGTTTCTTTTTCATGTATACGTGAGGCAAAAAAACAAACTTGCTGAAGAAGCTTGAAGGCATGTAAAAATGAGGCTAGGATTTCAAGAAAGGAAAAGATTGTTTTATTGGTAAGGCACTTAAATGTCCCATTGGAAAATTGCCTCCTACCAGAATGCCCGTATGGGGCTAGGGAAGTCACTTCAACTTTTTACAATTGACTGCTGAATGTACTCTTCATTTTCCTTGTAATCTACTTGATAGCTTTCACATTTGCGGAAGTGTTTGGTCTCACAAACATAACTGTGGCTGATTGGAACGCTGTAAATAACATGCTGTAAAAGCATGTAAAGTACTATAAAATAGTAAATGTTCTGGGAAATTAGGATGTAAGCATCTTATTCTGGGACCCAAAATTCATGGACACTTGGCTCCTTGACCTAAAGTCGCTGTGATTTAAATTCCTTTCTGTAAAAAAGGATAAAAATAATACCACTCCATACAACTGTTTGTAAAGCTTAATTAGTTTAGATTTGTGGAACACTCTGATGAATGTTTTAAGGATGTACATAGCAAAATTCATAATTCTCTACTCAATGCTGGTTTAAGTGACAGGCTACAGGTAAGTTTGGGTATCACACACTGCTTGGAGGTACAAAGACATCCTGAATGAACAAAAGACTAAGTTGATGAGGCAACTTTGTTGAAGTGAGCTACAAAACTTTTTACACAATAATCCAGACCTATTAGGTTCTCCTCTCCCAGTCTGTGAAATCCCCTGCATTTGGTCAGAGAGGAAGAAGATATTTTGTGAGAGCGAAAAAACTATGGCACTAATTTGTGACCTAACAGCATATTTCTGTTCAAGGCTGAGAGAGTTGGGGCTGCTTAGCCTGGAGAAGACAAGACTCTGGGGAGACCTTACTGCAGCTGTTCAATATATAAAAGGGGCTTATAAGAAAGACAGGGAAAGATGTTTTACCAGGGTCTGTAGTGACAGGACAAAAGGTAATGGTTTTAAACTGAAGGAGGATAGATGTAGATTGGACATAAAGAAGAATTTTTTTATGATGAGTGTGGTGAGACACTGGAACAGGTCACCCACAGAAGTTGTGGATGCCCCATCATTGGAAGTGTTCAAGGGCAGGTTGAACGGGACTTTGAGCAATCTGATCTAGTGAAAGATGTCCCTGCCCATGGCAGGGGGGTTGGACTAGATGATCTTTGAAGGTCCCATCCAACCCAAACCATTCTGTGATTCGATGATTTTATGATTTTTACTGGGACTTCTTTTTGATTAGCCCACCAGTAGGTGACATCCAAAACTACATTACATCCAGCACACTCAGAGAACAGACTGACCGGAAGTCATAGATCAAGGTGGAGGCCACACTATGGTCCAGTGAGACGTGGACTTAATCACACGGAAGTGAAAGACAGGACACAACTGGGTAAGTTTCATTCTCACTGCAAGAATCGAAGTTTAGACAGGTCTAAATAGTCTGGTCAGGATCACCTGCTATTTATGTACCACTGCTGATTACGTTACTCTCATTTTCATTCATTCTGGATTTCCTTTTGTCACACTGTTGACCACAGCTTTAGCTGAGTATTGGCAATGGTGATAGTAGTGCTACTTTAGTTTGCTAACATCACTCTGTTTATTAGGGTTATACTTTGAAGCTCCAGGCCTTGATTCATCAAACAATTAAAAGTGACTTTAATTTTTAGCACGTTTCTGTTACTCAAAGCTGGTTAACAAAGGTTAAGCAAGCGCTTAATGTTAGATCTATCTTTACATGCCTTGCTGAATCAGATCCTCAACAGCGATACCAAATGACTACCCTAGGTTATCTAGGGTGTTGTAAGTGTCTCTCTTATTGTTGCTTGCTAATCTTTTTAATGTTTTGTTTGCTTCTTTCTTTTTGCTTGCTAAGCTCCGTACCCTGGAGCTTACACTGTTTTTCTATATCATGACTGGTTCATTGTTTATTTAGCTAGGCTATTGTCTAAGCTATATTAAAATTGTCCTCAGAGACAGGGTGACACCCATAATGCATATATCCTTATTACAGCTAGAGGCACAGCACAAAAGCACTACTAATTTATTACAACAGACAGTGTAACCATTGAGCCCAGTTCAACCTTGACCAGAGGACCCAGGTGGCTTAGCCATGCAAAATATGGCTCATTTGTATCTACCTATTTTGTATACACAGCTGATATATAGCTATTGAGAATATATGGCTATAAGGATATAATAGTTATAGGTAGAAATGGATGAGGTGTCTTTAAATAGGAGATTAGCTTTGATAGTCACTTTCCCTTTTTCCTTTAGGATCAGGTTTTTCCAAGACTATTGTAGTCATTGGGCTGATATTGAAGAAAGCACAAAGGGGAGCATGAGATGAGGAGAATGAAGGAATAGCTCTAAAGCAGTAAAATGAGGAAAGGTACAAATATTCTGAAATTACTGGGACAATTATTTGCATCTTGTTTATCATCAGTGATAGCTGTAAGCAAAATCCAGACTGCAGAAATCTGAGAAAACAGAGTTTTGTCTCTGATTTATTTAGACCAGAATTTCATTTGACCACACCAATATCTGGAAGAGGAGCCTTGAATCTTACTAATATAAGAGCTAGTTATTTGCCCCATTAACATTTTCAAATTCAGTTACTGCTTTTCCTTATGCCACCTATATTCAAATATCTGCCCATATTCAGTTTGCCCAGGGAGAGAAAATAAGGATGTTATCATGATGGGGATACGGCCTGGAACCAAGAGATATTACCCCCAAGGAAAATGAAATGAAGATGCAACACGCATAGAAGCTTGTTGGAACCAGAAGCAGGGAGAAGCTGGAAGGGTGAGGGAGCTGCCGAATGCCAAATTACACGTGGAAGCAGTACTAAGTTCTCAGCCACAGACTGGCTTTTTTTCAGAAGTCCTCCCTCCTAACTCTGGACGGCAACTTCAAAGCCAGGAAAGCTGGCAGATAAGAGGGCTAGAATCTGCAGGTGTAATGAGTGCATCTGCAGATATTAACATAGGGAAAGAAAAAAAGAAAAAAAAGAAAGTGTTCCACCTTACTGCAAAACTATTTTAGTCTCCTATTAAAAAGAAAAAAGAAATATCCTGAAAGAATTAGATTTCCAGAGTGGGGAGTAGTGGCAGCTTTCATGTTAAAGAGTCCATGACATATGAAGAGAGTTAACCAAAGTTTTATGCACTAAGCGTGAAATAGGAAACGCAGTGCTCACAGTTGCTGGTTAAGATCCTCTTATCTCACTGTGGAAAGGAGCTGAACTTTATATGTTTCTGTTGCTGGCAAGGCAGCCTGCTATGGTTATCAGAAATACAGAGGAAAGTCTAGTTAGAGATTTTTTCCCCCCTTTGGCTTCTATGCAACAACTGTAGCTGATTAATCCAAGTCAACAGAAAAGTCAGCCAGTAGCGTAGATTAAATGAGAGGATTTTGTTGTTGTTGTTGTTTAACCCTCTGCCTCCTCCCTTTTTATGCAGTTCTGGTATTGCAGAAATATGGGATACTGATACATTTTCTTGTTACTATACATCACGAATCTGTGCAGCTGTGGTCGCCGCAAAGTTAAGCATGCTATTTTGCAAAGATAGAAACATACTAAATCAATCTAGCTACAGGTTGCTTTTGTTTTTACAAAAGAAGAAGTGATAGCACTTTTAAGAAGACATCAAGCTTCACCCTTTCTAAATGCTTTAACCACAGCCGACTCACTTAAAATTGGGGCAGGTTAAAGCAGCAAATGGATCACAATTTCAAGATGGCCTTTGTCTTAGCCTTCTTGGAAACCCCTGGTAAACCTGTTCTCTTCCCTGTGGCAAGGTCACGACAAGCTTGTTTCTCTTTCTTCCAGTAAGCTTGTTTCAAACTTATTTTTATCTTTGCTTTAAGCTTGTAATCCTCCTTTCCCTTCTCATCTTGAATCAGACCTAAGTCCTCAGATACAGTGGAACCAAACTTTCAGTGTTTGAATGCCCCTCTGCAATCCTTTACAAAGGGTTTGTCTTTACAATTAAAGTCAGACGAGTTAGAAAGCCACAGAGCAGGCTTACCTTCAGATTTTGGTCTTTTAACAAGAGATTGAATGATATGAACCTTTTCAAATAATCCTTTGAATACAATTCCTAAAACAGCCAGGCAAACTGCAAACTTCAGGTAAATCCAAACAACAAATAAGCTGATATCTAGACCAGCAGTGACCATTGCTAATTCAGGAAGCTCTTTGACCTTTTGGTTCAAAGTGCTACTACTGTGCAGTATCTTTTACAGCTGAAAGAGCACATGTTAGAACAAAGCGCAGAAGGAAGGCTTTTAATATGATCTAATACACCTGGGATGCAGGGTCCAGATGTAAGAAATCTAACTGAGAGCAATAAAAGGGGAATGAAACAGCTAAATTTGTAGCAAATTTGTGTACAAAAACGTTGCTTAAAAAAAAAAAAGTCAGGCCAACAGGCAGACCAAGAAGATTTAAAGATAACACTGAAGTGCAGAAATTCTGGCATCACTCCTCCAGTTTAGGTCTCTCTTCATTCCATAAGTAATCAATTAGACAGTTGTTCCAGCCTCTGAGAACAACATCAACAACACAAAAAATTAGTCTGAGTATGATGAGGGAGTCTGCTGATGGAATTTATAGACCAGACCTGATCTGTGCCACAATTCTAACAGAAGAGCAATTAAAAAAAAAAAAAAAAAAATTGCTCAGATTTCAGGAAGAGAAGAGAACAGGTTTGTTCATTTCTGTCTTGATTTTTAATCTGGAGCTAGATTATCATACATGAATGAAGGCGAGGAATGAGGCACCCTTCTCTTGTATAGGTCAGGACTCATGATCCCACTGCCCAGTATTGCATGACAGAATGGAAGGGAACAAACTGAAGATTAGCCTTTACCCCTCGCACAGTGAGAGTTGAGGAGAGGCATGCTCAGACACACTGGGATACGAGATGACGAATACTGTGCTGGCCAAAAGTTTTGGAATGGGTTACTTCCTTGCTTTCTTCTCATCCCCATGTCTTCCTCCACCTGCCAATCAGATTGGGAAATTTTCTTTAATTGCAGTTGCAATTAACAAGTAACATTGCCTTATGCTGCATTCAAGCAGAGCAGCCTATGTTTTCACAATTTATAAATAAGAAGGTTTGTCAAAACCCTACAGTATCCCCTGGAATAGCACAGGACTATGCGCTATTCACAATGAAGAGAATTTCACATTTCTCGTCTGTGGAAAGGGACTGGAAAGGACCCAAGACTGGGAGAGAATTTTGTTCAGCTTACCAGAGACATTGGCAGTTTCTTGAAGCTGAGCAATATCTACATATCAAAAGAACACGCTTCTCACATGGAAACACAGCTTTGCTTTAAAAAAAAAAAAAACAAAACCAAAACCACACAAGAAGATCCCCCCAACATATGTTTGCATAATGGAAGCCTGTAGACCATGCTCCAAAAGCAGTAATTGCAGAAGTGTATGAGATTAATTTAACATGCCCAAATTATTCCTGTATATTTATTGAGCTTGCACACAAAATCAAGAATGTATTTTTTCACATATGGCTGATGTGGGGCTGCAGTTTACCTCTGCTGATGGCACACCTACTAGTAGATCTTCTTCTGTTTATACAGCTTGATGTAAGAACTATTAGAAAATGTTATTTTAATGTAAAAATATGCTGGAAAAGTATGCACATTTTTCATCATTTTAAATTACATTTTAAATCGGCTTCAGTGGTTTTATGCTTCATAGCATCCCGAAGAACTTTATTAGTGCTTAGTAAGTTCACACTGTTATCTCTTAGTGTTCTATTTCTATAAGAAATACAAGAGATCTGGAAATCTCAGCATCTGGTTGTTAAGGCCAGAAAGTTCTCCTTTCATGGACTGACAAGAGACGTTGCTTGCCTGATGTTTATACTGACTGTGGGGCTTTGTGAATTATATTTATTTAATTGATTTCTTTTTTTGTTTGTTTGATTTCTGAGACTCTTTAGCATCCAGCATTGCTGCTTTTTTACACCACCAAAAAGTTTTTATTATCTGCATCTCACATCACCTCCTCTTTTTTGAGGATTTTTGGCTTTGTTTTGCCTTAAAGTTGGAAATTTTAGCTATAAAGAATTAATAAAGAAACATGTATAGCCATTATTTTTTCACAACTCTTCTATATTGAGAAGACATCAAGGTTACCTTCATTCTGAAACATATTTACCCATTTATATTTTAAAGAAAATGAAAACAGCATTTAAGAAGTTCTCATTCTTGGACCACTTTGGTTTAATGGGTCAATATATTTTTAATGGCCTATATTATGTAATATATGCTAACTTTCATGCCACCTTCTGACATAACTATCTAAGAAATGTCAGCTGTGATCCTGTCCTAAGAAAATACCAGATTTTCCTTCTGGTTTTCTTTGTCTGGGTTTGTTTTTTTTTTAACAGTAACTTTATATATAAATTGACAGGTCTCCGGTAAATTCTACTGACTGCGGACCAGGTCCTGAGCTCCTAAAGTCTGTAAATCTTGGACCCTGCGAAGCCCAGGGAAGACTCCCTAATTACATCCTCTGGGTAGAAGATGACGAAAAAGAAATAAGAATCATGGTCCTACTGCTGTTGATACTGACTAGGAGAGTTCCTGAGGTTCAAAGGGAGAAGGAGAAGGAAGGTATTACTGCATGAAGAATTCTCCATAAAGATGTGACTAGAGCTGTGGCTGAGGCAACTCTTTTCCTGCAGTTCCCACTTTGGGACTGACTGGGACAAGAAGTCATGGATGCAGTTCGTGTGACTAAAGTTTTACTCCATGCCTTGCTGATTTTTGTGATGGTACCTTAATGTCTGTCAATTGCATTGTCCCCATCTTGCCTCTTGTCACAATATGTAGAGACAAGGAAGATCAAATCATGCCATTTTTACTGAGTATGAGCAAGTGTTACAGGCTAGTGGCACATGTGGCATTATCATGGTGGAAATTATAATTTTAATCAATGCTGTTCAGTGTTTGTGACACTTTCTGGAATGTTGTTAGGAGACATATTATGCTGTCTTTATTTTGATGCTGGTTGGATCCTTTGATTATATTTCTTCCCACAGGCGAGTTCACAGTAGTTCTTTCTGTACCTTCCAGTATCAAGTGACAGCAGATTCCCACATCTTCCATTATTGTAGCAATAAAGCAAAGATTCCTGTTGACTGTGATAATTTTATAAGGTGAGGCTAGCTATTAGTTTTGCTAGCTGCTAAGGTGCTTCCCACTAGAATATCTTGCTTTCAGTTGCTTATAACTTATTAAAAATCCCAATGGTTTTATTGAGAAAAATCACAAAAATGAGTGGGGTATGGAATAAAGCTACAGCCCCACCAAGCTGCATCTGTAACTGCTTGTCACAGAAGGAGGACCTGCTGTCCCAGGCTGGCATCTCCATTGTCTCCATTTCAGCAACATCTCTCCATATCTGTTTACTGCTAACAGTTGAAGGTAAATGGCTGATGTCATTTGTGAACTGACTAAATCAGCATCCTTAAACACACTAATGTGGAGATAGAGGCAATCATCTCAGTGACCATTAAATTACATAATAGAATATTCTCCTATTCAGCAGAACCAACATGGTAATACTTCCTGGGTTTTAACTTGTTGTTGTTGGTTTTGTGTTTGGTTTTTTTTTTAGTATCTGGAAAACAGAACATAAAAAACTGTTAAAAGCACAGTTTATTTCTTTTGTGTGTATAATCAAAGATACAGTCTTTAATTACGTGTCACACATTTTTATTTTTCCAATAAACTTTTAGTATAAAGGGGACATAAGATGTTCTTGAGAGCAATCAGAGTTGTGTAGAAAGCTCATGTGTTGGACACGTTTGGGATTATGAAGTGGATGAGGGAAGGAATTGCAAGAAGACAAGGCAGAGCCTCATAGCTGAAACAGTCAAGTGCTGACCCGGGAAACTGGATTTTGTATCTGTCTCTGCCATGGCATTCCTATACGTTGCTAGGGAAGCTGCCTAAGCTACACTACTAACAATAATTGTATGTCCTGCATATTCCTGAGACGCTGATTTGCAGATGTGCTGGATACTTAAAGTTGCAACTGAAGTTACTGGAGCTGTGCAAAAAAGACTAAGTTCTCTAAAATCTCTAAAATTCTTTTAAAACTCAGTGTCCAGTTTTCTTCACCTGGGCACTCAAAATTAGCAGACATCTTTGATCTTATTTTTTTTATCCTTAATTCTCCATCTGTAAAAAGGAAATGATGGACTTTCTTCACATAAATGGTTTATGTGGAAAGAAACCAATGTTTCAGATATTTTGGGAGTGCATGCCTTCAGAAAGTACACAAGGAAATTAATACACCTGGCTTTACAGAAAAATTTATGTTGTGGTTTAACCCTGGCAGCACCTAAAGACCATGCAGCCACTCGCTCACCCCCCCACTCCAGTAGGATGGGGGAAAGAATCGGGAGGGCACGAGTAGGAAAACTCACGGGTTGAGATAAAAACAGTTTAATAATTGAAATAAAACAAAGTAAAATAGTAATAATAACAGTGATAACAACAACAACAACAATAGAATATACAAAGCAGGTGATGCACAATGCAATTGCTCACCACCCACCGAACCCACGTGTTGCCCGATACGCGAGAGCCCCTCCTGGGACCCAGAGCCCCCCCACACTTAGTTTTTATACTGAGCATGACGTCGCATGGTATGGAATACCCCATTGGCCAGCTGGGTCAACCACCCCGACTATGCTCCCCCCGCCAGCTTCCCATGCACCTGGCAGGGCATGGGAGGCCAAAAAGTGCCCGGTGCAAGCACCACCCAGCAACAACTAAAATATCAATGGGCTGTCAACGCTCCTATTATACCAAACCCAAAACACAGCACACCCTCCCCAGCTACTGGGAAGAAAGTTAACTCTGTCCCAGCCGGAACCAGGACAATTTAAAAAGTGTCAGTTTGTTAAAATTATTAAGACATGAGGCCACAAAGTAAATGAGGAAGACTTCCTACAAAAGGAAAATAATTTGATCATGTAATTAAACCCCACATTTTCATGCATATACCTCAATGAATGAATTAATGTTGCACAAGCAATCTTAATTCTGGCACCTTCTAACTTATCAGTTTTGAACTTTGCTTTCCAATAGCTTATGTGTGAGCAAGTGTACATGTAATATAGTGTAGGCTGATCCTAACATAGTTGCTCTTTTACTTGAGATCATCATACTATATACTCACCTCGGAAAGAGCATTGGTAGTTACAAACTAATCCTGTTTACTAAGTTTTAACACTTTCATAGTCTATATCATGACAAGAATATGTTTTAATTATTTGGTGTATTAGTTTACATCTTTGGAAGTGGTAGCTCTTGTTTGGAGCTCTAGAGCCTGTAGACCACATTTTGGCACTGATATTTTCCCTAATGGAAAGTTACTTCTATAACTGTCTATGGATTTGCTAAGCTCATAGTATTTTTCTCCAGTCTTGAATATAGTACTAGATCTCTCTTGCAGGAATACAGTGTTATTCAGTGTATTCACCCCAGGGGATGGGAAGGATTTTAAAGCGTCTGCTGATAACACTGTGGATTGAAAAATACCTTTTTCACATACATGCTAGCAGATATTAATTTACATTTGGTGTCATGATAAAGGTAGCTTTGCGGATCAGAAAGAAGGTATCCTGACAGAGATTTTTTGCATCTCTTGTTCCACATGAATGCAGCTGGAGTGGGGGAGTATTCGCATAATTCTGCTTCTCTAATACCGAGGCCTCTGGCTCCCTCGTGGTTTCCAGCAGAAGCCATTGCTTTCTGAAGAGCCACTGCTGCTTGAGAGCAAAGCTTTCTTTGCTTCCAGACCTCTGTTGCCATGGGCTTTTACCCACAGCGAGTTAGTACCACGGTCCCAGCTCCAATGATGGGAAGTTAGACTTCCCTGAGTGTCCAAACCAGCAGTGGTTTCCTTTGCAGCTCTGCCACTATCATTAAGGGACCTAGAAGTCCTCAAATGGCTTCTGTATACCATCAATTACATCAGATTATTGCTAGAAAATCAAAAGCATATGAGAGAGACACAACTGTAAGATCTGACCTCCTCCCAAAGTAGAGAAAACAAACAAAACCAAACAAAAGAGAGAGCAGTGAATGACTCTTTGGGGAAATGAGAATGTAAACTTGCCTTTTAATGTCAACAATATTTTTTAAGGAGAAAGGGACATTTTGTCTTCAGAGCAAATCCTGTAACCTTCATTTAACCAGTAAAAAATGACTGAGGTGGGCAAGATTATGAAGGTGAAGTTCTGACAGATATTCTTCCATCCCTGCTAGGACAAAGGTTATGCTCTCGTCTTTTGTGTTTCCTGCCATTTTCTTCTAGGCAGCTGAACCATTCCTTCTGAAAGGTCTCTTTGGTCTGGGGCCCCTAAAAGCTCATATAATATCTTCAGCAGGTTTGTGTTTCTTGCCTCTCTCTCTTTTTATTTTCCTTTTCGTTTCTCCCACTGAAACCCGTTTTGAGCTTCTTTAAGGGCTTGAGGTGCGTAAGCTTATAAAATTGTGGCAGCAGCAATAGCCTTGAAGAGGATACAATAACCGCTGTACATCTGCTACGATGTTCTTAAGTATTTGCGGCGTGCTGGCTTAAGCCTGTCAGTTTTTGTAAGGGCTACCTGTTACAATGCACCTAATTAGCTTACTGGCTATTTGGAGACATCTCTACTGGTTTTTCTATCATCCAGTCTTTATTAAGTGAGCTGTTGCTGAGACGAATAGGTTCTTTATAATGATGAGGTCCTTTTTACGCTTATTAGTCCTTAAAGCAAGCCTCTTCTTAAAGAACAAAGTTCTCTCTCTCCCCCCCTGCTTCCCCTCTCTCTCATTTTTTTTCTTAAGACTTACAGTGGAAGAAGTAAAGCAGCTTTTTTCTGCTGAAGTATTTTATTAAAAGTTTTAGTGGCTGCACTAAGAGCAAGGTGCCTATGCCTTTAATCATTTTCATCTTTAAAACAGAACCTTATATTTTCACATCTTCAGCTGTCCCAGAGGGCAGCTAGGCCATCTTTAACAACATTAATTTTTCTTTATGACAGGACTAGTGCTGCCCCAGGTCTTCAGAACTGCCTAAAATGTCTGGAAAAGTAGATAATGAAGAGGATATTAGAATTGTAAACAAGAACAATTTGGTAATAAAAACCATATATTTTCTCCATAGGACTTTGGGCTTAATATTACAGCAGCAAAAGTGTCACAAGTCGTAATTTGTTGATGGCCACTGTACATTAGTTACTGTAGAAGCATGTGCATAAAGGGCAAGAACTATTGGCTTTGCATTAAAGAACATGTAAGATGGGTAATACTAATTTACTTGTTTTGATTAATCCCATTTGTTTGCTTTTATCTCAGTATAATCCTGCAAAAAAATCTCACACATTCTGCATTGTAAATCCTGCAGCTGGTTAGGAACGGCTGCTTTCCGTATCTGGAAATGCTGGGCAAACACCTCAGCCATGCTGTTCGCCTGCACTGGAGCACCCCCCTGCCCCAGGAATTAGCCTCACCTCCACGACATTGCAGCGTGGTGCAGATTCCTGAATAGAGAGCCAACTGAAAGACTGAAATGCTGGTATCTTTTCTGGTATGATTATGTAGTTTACTAGCTGCACATCCCTGCCTCTGCCTACCCATACATCCTTTATTGCTGACAGGGTTTATGAGTGTAATATGATGGAGTAAGAAACAGCAGATTTTTCCCAAGAAGCCGAGCACAGCTCTTTGTCCGCAGAGAATGTGGGAGGGAAGTATAAAATGGTAAGCATTGTAGTCTGCAGATGTCATAAACAGGGCTATCTTTTCATCTTAAGGTGCACAGCCACTGGGAAAGTTCATGCTATACTTAACCTTTGGCCCTCTGCTGATCTTTTGTTGCTCTGCATTAGTGTGCTGAAATCTGAAAACATAATCCTTACGATACCTACCACCTTTCTTTCAGTAGTACGGTTTTCCTTCATAATTTGCATCTGCTGCTGTTAGTAGCTTGAACAGCTTCTTCCCCCGAGTCACCATATTTTAGACCTACTGGATAGARCAAAACCAAAAAAAAAGGACAAACAAAAACAAAACCAAAAATCCCAGACCACACTGACATATTTCATATTAGTTGACAGCAACATCGTGTGTTTCCCATTAGAAAGTTATAGGCTTAATCAGTCGTCTTGTTTACTCAGAGTATGCAGTATTTCAGCACTAAATGTTTTAAGCTAATTGGTCCAATGCTAAAGTACCACATTATGCACTTTAGTGAGGAAAATAAATTGGCTGCGTTTTTGAGATTCTTTTTAGAGTATATGCATCCCCCCCCCTTCCTCCAGCTCCCCCCCCCTCCCCGTCAGGACAACAGCTTTTCTGTCATTAATTCAACATCAAATTATTTCCTTGGTGAATCAGTCCTGAGGCTAATGAGCTGCCTGTGCTTGCAGTTTGCTTCATTGTTTTTAGTGGAGTTTCAGATGAGGGCATATCACTTTAAGGCTCGGTGTTGATAGTGGGATCATTCCCCAGACAGGGCTCACTCAGCCTTGATACAAACTGAAAGGCTAAAATGAGCACTCTTCTATTATTTAGGCACCTGTCCAGAGGTTGGAAGAAATCCTACTTGTGCAGATTTAGCTAAAGAAAGCAGAGATAACCACCTTGCCTTCTGTGTCTAATACGATGTGAAAGGGGAGAAATAATGAGTATTACACTGTATTTCTCATGTAAAAGGCTGAGAAACAATAGTCCCTGAACCCTGGCAGCGATTCCAGTCATTTTCAAATGAAAAGGACTATTTGTTTCTAAATTACACCAGCCACTGGAATGCATACATATATGGCTCCAAAATCCTCATTTTGCGAAGTAAAATTACCTTTCAGTAATTCAGTCACTGCAGGCTTTCCCCCGCTGACTGGTCAGGAGCTATCAGATAGCTTGCAGCTGCAGGCTGAAACGGGACCATTTTTTTTCAGGACAGGCAGTTAGTTAGTAGAGCCATCAGTGTGGCATCTGTCATCCCGCTAGGCCCAAATTGTTTTCTATGATGGATGTCACAGTCTGTATGATCAAAATAGGAGCCCTGCTGCTTTTAATTGCAAAATCGGAGTACTTGCACATTTGTTATTATGCTGAGGTTATTACCTCACACAAAATGAATTAACAGGTGAAAATAATTGATGAGAGGAGTCTTGGGATTTTTAGCCTCTTCAAAGAGACTTTGTAATTATGGCATAATGAATGTTCTGAGACATATCTGTGGGGGGCAGCATGAGACCACCAAAGATCTCTTTAGATTGATGATAAATTCACTGAAATCTACTGTAATACTGCTTAAATTTACTTAGCAATTAGTTTAATAGGCCTACATGATTCATGATAACGTAGTGAGAATTTTTAAATAAGTTTGTTCCATCCATCTATAAATTAAGCCGCTTACCTCAGCTTTCTTCCCAAGGTGATGGAATATGTTAACTAATCAGACTTTCTGAAACAAAGATGATGTTGGGCAGGGATTTTGGTTACTGGAATACATTTCTATTTAAATACTTCACTGCTTTCATCTTACACAATGCGAATCTCCCCCCCGCCCCCGCCACCACCACCCCTTCAACTCCTCTCATCAAATTTTGTCCAAATATAGTATTGATAGTCTTTTAGCACAAGGAGACTGTGCAGTTGTCTTGTGAAGTAAATCGTTCAAGCATTTTGTAATCTGAAGTAATTGTTCCTGGCTTTCTGACCACTATTCCATTCAGACTTGGTCATGTTTCAAATTCATTCAGCCCCTGAGTACAGCCAGACTGATGCACTCCAGTCCATCTCTCCTCTCCCTCTGACACTCTTTAGTTGCACGAGGTGTCTGCAGCGCAGCGCGCTTTCTCACCAGGCTGTCCTGCTGATGCTGAGGGGGAAACGCGCTTTTATTTTATTTTTGAATTCCTGTATTAAACAAGCAGAGCTGGCTCACCGAGGAGCAGGTTTGCATCTGATGTCCATTCAATTAAGCACATAAGCAGATTTTAAATATCAGATTTTAAAAGTGCCAAAAAGTAAAAATTGTCTGATTAATTCAATAACTAGTAAATAATTCACCATATAAAACTCACAGGGGAAAGCCTCCACATGGTGTATGAGCAAAGTTCATCCTTTTTCTGTTGCGCATTACATTATTGACATACCAGATACATTCAAACACCTCAAGGTTACTCATTAATTTGCGAGAGTTGAAATCTAATTTAATTCCAGCTACTACTGACATCCTGAAGATTCTACAATAGAGTTTGTAACAGGTCTGCCTTCAGTTCAGACCATGGGCTAAGGGAAATATGCGACAGGAGAAGGGAGAAGTTGTTACTAATTAGAAAATAACGAAAAGAAACCTATCTGGGGAACTTGGCTGATAGGTCACATGGGGCTTTTCACTAATTTACTGTACTTCCATAACCTCTCTCCACGCCCGCAATATATTATTTATTATCATCCCAGGTATAAGGCACACAAAGATTAGGTAAGATTAGATATAGACAGATATGCACACAATTTACTTTCCTCACAAGACAATGACACTTTATTTTGTGATAATTCAATTTATTCTTGGGAGAATTTCTACCTGCAGCTTTGAATGGTTTTCTAAATAATATGTACATCACCCTAGTGAGCTAAAAAGACATGTATCATTGGTACATGCAGTTGATGTTCAGTTAATTCCTTTTAAATTCTGATTCCCTTCCCCCATGCACACACCATTTAAAAAAAAAAAAAAGAACTTCTTTGTGGTTTCTTCTTTATTTTATTGTAGCTACATTTTACATCAGTAGTTTTGTCTCTTTTTCTACATCATGCATTCTTTTCAGATTTACTGTCAATGTTTGGTATTTAAAAGTATATAGTATCAAAGGGTCTCAGGAAAAGAAAGAGAAAATGCCTAGCAAGAAAATATAATAAATGCAAGACAAGTAGTGGATTGCCCCACATGTGAAGCGGACTGTGGTAACTCATATCAGGCTTTCTGTCACTTGCTGAGACATTTTTCATAAACCCTCACACGCTTGCATTTATCTTCAGTATAAACCCCAAGATGAATTCTCCAAAGACATTAACAATAGATAAATGCTTATTAAACAAAACAGTCTATTCAAGAATAAGTATAACATCTGTATTAGACACAGTATGATGTTTATAAAATTGAATATACATTATGTCTTTTGGCTTGATGCTATATGCTGTTCTATGAAATTTTTTTCAGCATTTGGTTATAATCTTAATAAACATGAAATAAAAGACCACCAGAAGCTCTAGTTTAAATGATATCACCTCTGGTGCCTGTTTGATTCATAATATATAGGTGGATTCTCTGGATAACTTATAACGTAGTAGCATTAAAATTAGGGAGAAACAGGGCCAAGGGAAGATGGCTCTGGATATATTTCATGTCTGTGGACACTGCAATATTGTTATGGAAGTCCTTTTGTTAAAAGCATTTCAGAATCCAACTCATAACTTAACTTAAAGAACAGTAGACCGTACCATTTCAGTCCCTGGGGAGTTCTGGAAAAAAAAAGTCTCCCACAAAAAGAACAGCAAAAAACCCACAAAAACACAAAGGAAAAAAAAAAAACAAACCAACAACCAAAAAACCAGCAGAATTGTACATGCTTTATGATAGCTTTAAGACAAATGATACATGAAAATGTGACTGCAAAAGCAAATACCAGTTGTCTCTTTCTTTTGAATGCACTGTGCAAGTGCAAATGTTTATATGGTGCCCAGTGACTACAGTTTCAAATAGAGTGTTGTTTTTCTAAATCTGGTTTTATAGCTACACATTTGATGTGTTGCTTAACTATCATGGAATGTAAGATGGACAGAATAAAAATAGCTGCATTATTCATGGATCACTATAAAATATTGGGGAGGTTATGGTTTGTGAATTACTCACATCAGCAGGCAAATCCAAATCCTACAATTACTATCTAAAATTGCAAGGTTAATATGTAATGAGGTTGCAAATTAATCTCATGGATGATGTAAGGATGTTAGCATTACGTGTAACCTTGGTCCTGATAGCCCTTTCATTCAGTAATTAAACTGAATTTGACTCTTGGTCTGTTTTCTTTAGATGGCCCCTGTTCCTGAGTAATACCCCATAGGAGCCCCACACTACTGATGTATTACATTAATATATCATCAGAAGCAGTTGTCATTCCAATGATATATTAGTGTAATACACGAGAATGAGGCTCACTGATGATGTATTTAGTCCTTACAATATGGCATTGTCCAGGGAAGCAAGGGTCCAATAAGAGATTCATTACAATTACAGTATGAAGTCAGCTAATGCACTGCAGGTTGGGAGATGCATTTCTGGTACCAGGTAGGTAATTTTGATGCTAAATCCGATGTCTTGTCATTGTTTCTGGTGCTGCAGACTACAAAATTTGTGGCTGCCATTGAAAATAATTCCAAAAAATGGATAAGCCTTCTCCTATCTCTATTTACAACTCTTTTTTTTCTGCTGTGCTGCTCTTTGTGAGCTATGTATAAACTGTAGGCTATTGTTTCTTTTCTCTTCCTCTTGGTGTATTTCTCTGTTCTGAAAATGTAAGCATCTTAGACCTGGGACCTGCATTTCATGAATGATTGGAAAGCATTTCTCACTTCCTGGAATCTCCCATAAGCAAGTATTAATTAAGAATAATGGTAAGATCTGCATCCTGTTTTGGGTGCTGGCTTGATAGCTTGTCATCAGAGCTTTCATAGCTGCTGAAGCTGTCCTTCCCCAGTAAAAAATAAAGCTTCTGATACCACTGTGAGTCAGTGATACTGCTGAAATAACAAGTCATCTTTCTCACTTTTTACCTTAGTGAAGGCTGCAGGTAGATGCTTATTTCCCCTCCTATAAGAAGTGGTCACTGTCGCCAGAGCTACCAGACAAGGAAGATTGGAAGAAAACCATTTTGTTTCAGGGTTACTAATACATATTCTGCTAATAGACCTTGCAAAACATACTCCAAATGTAGATGAATTAGAGACTTGTATTCAGCACACTCTATCTACCCCCTGCTGCTCTGAGAGGACAAGAAAGAGGAAGAGGAAAAAAATGGAGACTTTCAAATGTTTATAATATAGGGCTAAAAGAAAGAGGATTTTTTTATGCATTGGGAAAGCAGTTACTGCTCACTCTCCTACAGCCTTTGATTGCATCGTAAATAAAATGGTAGTGCGAGTCATCCCGGACATACGATGTATTGAGATACTGGCTGGAAGGCCAGCTGAGAAGTTAAAATTATGGTGGCAGACCCTTAGGTTGGTGATGGCTGGACACAGAATGAAGTGATATGCTCATTTATTGAAGAGGGAAGGAAAACGTGCAGTATTTTTATAGTACCTTCTGGCCAAAGTATCCTGCTGAAACCATTCACGTTTTGAAGAAGTTTCTTGTCCTTCTTGTCGTAGGATGGTTAGCTTGGGCAGAATAAAGAAAAAAAAAAAAGAACAAAACAAAGAAGAGACAGGAAGATATTGAAATATAAAGCAGCCTGCTGAACTTCAGTTGGCAACAACCTCTGGGCCAGGAAACCTGATTCCACCTCTGCAAAAGGAAAGGCAAAAGAAGATGAATGTGGTGGGTAACGGAAATGATATGTGATAATGGGGTGAAGAGGGGTGCAAGTATCATCAATAGGTCTGCAATGATTAATGTATGTAGGGATAACCCCCCCACATATCTTTTAGACATGTGTCTGAAATTTTAAACTAGTTAACATGATTGCTAGCAATCTGTAGAGTAATGGTAACTATAGCTTCAACATGGGCTACCAACCTGTGTCCCCTGAAGCCAGTCCCCCCACTGCTGCATACTGTTTTTGTTGATGTTGGTCAGATGAAAAGCAATAAAGCTATACCTCTAGGGGCTTCATTGTGATGACCCTGATCAGCTGAGTAGTGGGTTGTGTGCTGCCAGATGATGCCCACCTAGGTGCTTGTGTTGTGTTTCTGGATATGGAGTTCAGGATTTCCTCCAAATCGATTTCTCTTTACTTAGGGATTATATCTGCACCTGGATTTGGCCTCAGGCATGAGAAGTACCCTGGCTACCCTGCAGTTCTAGCACCTCTCAGACAAAGGTTTCAAAGCCCTTGAAAAGCTTAAAGGCCAGGCAGTATGTGGCCTTGCAAGGCATGGAAGCTGGAAGAGGAGCCCTTGGCCTCTTATGTCTCTCTTCACCTGCTCTCATGCTAGTGGCTGGGCACAGCTGCAGTCTTTTCGCTGAGACTGTTTGAGATGAGCGATCCCATCATGCTCACTCCCCAAAGCTGCTGAGGGGAGGTAGGTCACTCCCTGTTGTCACCTCCATGGGGCGAACAGGAGCTCGTGGAAAGCAGCTAATCTAAACCAGCTAATCTGAACCAGGTAATCTAAGTGTGGTAACCTCAGAACAGACCACATTTGCCCAGGTGCAGCCTCCATGGACTCTCTGAAAGCGCTGTGTCTGTCTGCGAGGCATGCTGACTGCAACCCCCGCTGGCACTTCCAAATGCAAGAATAAGTCTTGAATACCCAACGCATTACTTCATAACAAGTATCTCTAGCTTTCCTTCAACCTGTCTGGCTGGGGAAACCAAGGCTTGGAGCTACAAAGTGATTTGCCCAAGTTGCTACTCTCTTCTTCTAACTGTTCTACCCCAGAAATATATGTGTTGAACTTTATTTAACACTTTAGTTTCCTTAGGTAATTTTTTCACTAATATCCCCCTCTATTTCACACTCTGCGTGTTTGTTAAGATCTGCCTTTTCTCGATCATTGACATGAATAACTTCCTGAGAAAGCTTTAGCATTAACTCTTTTTATTTATAAGGACCTATTCTACAACCTAATAAAAAGAATGCATTAAATCTGTTTTAATTTGTCTTAGAGCTTCTTTTTAAAAAATCTAAGGTTCCTTATATCTCCTACATTTATTAAGATTGATCATGATTGCATATAAATGTCCAATTTAGCAAGACATTATACCCAATGTCCTTGAGTTTTCCAAAATATTATCCTCATTTCAGGCAGCGTTTTTCCTAGACTTGCTATTAAGTAGTCTAATTCTTATCTACATATAAGATAGACTGTTTCAACAGAAACATGAAGTATTAGACTCAATTTCCCTGTATTGTGGCTGAATAAAGCTATTATCTAGATGCGTGTGTGCCTAAAGCAAGCTAGTAAAAAAAGGAAAAGGAGAAAAAGAAAAAAACATATTTCAATGTCATCATAAAACAGCAGAGGAAAGGCAAGTCATAATTAGCATTTAATGCTCCAATGTAGTGGACCAATTAGACTTTGAGTATTATATTAAATGTGTCTTTCAAACTAGATAAAATTGTGTTTTTTTCATGCATAGCCATTACATAAACTTCTTGCTTTTCCCTCAAATGTGTTTTCATATAAACAGACTTAATTAATTGTCTAGAGAATTAAATAGTCTTTATATAGCAAATGTACTGTGCCAATTAAATACAATGTTGATTATATATTTCTCAATTATTACAGTGTTTATACTAAATTAATCAACAATATCTACACTACCTAAGGTGAAGTTTCCTAATAGGGATTCTTCTGTCTTTGTTTGCCAGTTACTTTGCACGGGTAGAGCCTAATGCTGACCAAATCTAAATGGGTCTTTTGTCAACAAAGAATAAGAAAAGAAGAAAAGGTTAAACGAGCACTAGGGGGTGGGGAAGAAGAGTAAGAAGGTACAATGTCACCTCCATGCTGTGACAGCCATGAATCAATTATTCACGTAGCAATTGGTAATATTTCTGAAATGCTGCAGACTAGCAAGAAAATGTAAAAAGCATTTTCCTGGAGACTTCATGGTTTTTCCAAGTAAAAACCACAAACAAAAAGTGAATGGGGCAAAGTATGTGTGTGTGGGTATACGCTGAAGAGATCAACAATAGTAGAGGGCTATATTATTATGGAAAATACATTCAGAAAGCTGGCGACGGAAAAAGAAAGAGTATACAGGATGAAAGGGTGAAAGTGCTGGGCTCAGCTAGTTATAGTGAGATTAATGTGATTTAAAAAAAAAAACACAACACATTACAATATCTAACAATACCAACATGTATTGATTTCAAATTTATTTCCTGTACCAACACTGGTAGCATAACACACAGGGAAAGAGAAGGGAGAGAGAGATCTGCAGAAATGCTTAACATCGTGGTAAATGGAAGGAGAGCAACTGTCACAAAAGGAAAATGAATTCTGACCATCACTCGAGTTTTGTGCTCTCTACATTAGACATTGCTGTAGGTATGATTTCAGAGTAACATAGGCCTTACACAAAATAGTATTTTCTTAAGAGAAACAAGAACATGAAATTTAGTATCCCCTGATAACAATGTATAGAATGCACTTTAGAGCAAAATATATTCAATCCTGACCTTAAAATATTATTTCTGCTTCCAATGGTAGGTTGTCTTTAGGCTTAGAGAAGTATAGAGATTCCAAGCAACGCACATTTTCTCTAAGCTAGTGCAAAATCCCAGTTCAACCATATGATATTTTATTCAATTAGAAAATAACAAACTAAAGGCTGGGGTGAATCAGAGGAAAAAAATGCCATATGGTATGTTTTTCTCCACTAAATTTGCAGACAAGTGACTGTAAGATGAAAGGACAAATCACAGAAACGCGGGCAAAATTTCAGCCAGAGCAGTCAGTGTCTACACTAAAATAGAAGAGGTCCAATCTTTCTTTCACGGGATTATAAATGGTTTGTATGAGCTGTAATGAGAGACCCTTCGAGGGAAGAGCAGGGCCCCAAACTTCTTATTTTTAACTACTTAACCATCTGACTTTTTACTCTCTAATTTTCCGTGCTCTCTCAGATCTTTGTGCGACTCCCCGGTTTGTCATGCATTCCAAGCCACAGGATGTGTCAGCTTAGTGATATTCATTAGCTGGTCTGTGCGTCTCCCAGCTCCTACAGCCTCCCTCTTCTCGGCTCTGATTTCCCACTTTCTCATAGAGGAAATGTCCCCTTTTCACCACTGCTTTTTTTCTCCCTCTCTTTTCCGGTTGTCAGATCTCTTCCCTGAGAGTGACTTTTCCTTTTACTTTTGCACAGTCAAGCTTGTTTCCTCCTACCCTTTACTCCCCATTAAAAGCTTTCACCTTCACACACACAAAATCCAAATTGCACACTGAGGTACAAATGAAATCCTCAAATTATCAAGTGCAAAATTAGCATTAAAAATCGTAAGACAACAAACAATAGGGCTTTTTATGTGGTTTTTGTAATTGTGTGAAACTAGTTACTTTGGCAATTATTGTTTGTGCCTCATTAGCATTCAAAATGGTTTTTTAGACTAACCCACACACAAAAGAAACCATTTGTGATGAGAACTGTGCTTTGTTTAATGTTAGACACCATTGTATTTGCTTTCCTAATATAACAGTTCTAATTAGTACCTAGCACTCATCCTGAGTTTTTCAGCTTGAAAACGCTGAAGGTGACAATTGAGTCACAATTCCATGGCACTCTTTGTCAGTACCTGTCAAAATATAGCTAAGTCTTTAGGAGTTGTGATCTAAATACTAAAAAAAGTTGATAGTCCAGAAAGAATCTCTCTCTAGGTAATATAAAAAAAAAAAAAAAAAAAAAAAAAAAAAAAAAAAAAAAAAAAAAAAAAAAAAAAAAAAAAAAAATTGCAGATTAACCTCTGGTTAAAAGCATAACATTATTAATACCTCATGGTTAAACGCGGTCTTGGCAAGACTGTCATCTGTCCGAATACTGACTTTGCATTGTTTTTGTTATCTGACCTTTATCTGTTCACCTGACTCTTTAATTTGTAGTGATTCATTAGAACAGCATGGGTAGATTAGTGACAAAACTTAAAATCCGTTCATCAGTATATGCAAACTTTTCAAAGGTGATTGCTCACTTGTCTTTGAAGAGTAATATCTTTTTTTAAAATTATCTCATTCCAGAATTGGAACGATCATGACTCCATTTCACTTATGTTTTCTGACTTTAGCTTAAATCCTTCACAGAGTAGCTAGATGTAGTGGTAGGGGAAATGTGAAGACTCCTGCTGAGGGGTTGTCTCCAGCTTCATGTTTGTGTATGAATAAGTCAAGAAAGAGCCAGTCCAGTGACACTTTGTTAGTGTTGCTTTGTAATTATCACAGTATGAAGTGATAATGTTGCGTGTTTTCTTTTCAATAATAGATATTTATAAACAACTTTGCCATTCACAGGCTTGGACTGTGTTTTGGCTCATAAACACCAGACTTCCATATTTTCTAGTTTGCTTAGACCCACTGAGAAGCTGACTGTCAAAAGCAAAATTGCTCACTCGGTCTCCATAATTCAAAACTTCCCTCTCAACTGGCCTCTTTCTAGCTCATTAACTTCCAAGGAAGTACATTTTTGGTGTGTTTTATTCTATCCTGGTTTCAAAGGATTGAATGCAAGGAGGTCTGAACTATTTTTCTTTGCTGGCACCTAGTCTTGGTGATGCTGCACGGAAATCAGCTGGTATATCTGCTGGCTTCAGTAAATACAAAACAGAGCCATCAGGTATTCTGTGCCTCAGTCTCCATTCTGAACATGGAGAAGACAACTTCACTGGCTGGACTCGTGCAGCAATGGCCTTGACTTCAGAGGTGATGTGGCCAGTACACGCACAAAGTGTATTAATTCAGCTTGTCCTCATCCCTCACTGTGGATCTTCAATTACAAATTAAAGTCATTCATGCCATCAAGATTTGCCCAGTGGAAGCTGTATTTTCACAAAAATAAGCCAGCTGAAGAGAAGGCAGATGGATCAGGGATGGAGGTGGAGGGAAAGGAGGATCAGGTCACTGGTCACACGTTCTGTAGCTTCCCCCTCCACTGCCTCCTTTTATCACTGCTCCAGGAAGAGGATTATCCTGTCCTTTCTCATGGTGCTACGTGTTGCAGTGTCTGCCTGATACAGTGCCTGCATCTCAGGCTTTGCAACTGTGTTTATCCTTTTTAGCTGAGTGAATATATACACAAAACTTGAGAATTTGGAAGTCAGTTCTCATTCTCTACCTATGAAATGATATTGCCACATGATAAGCAAAAGCATATTCAACACTCTACATCTATTGTTAATTTGTTTTTTACATGGATAAACCAGGTACCTCTATGGCAATTTTATCAAAATAAACAAAATTTCATCAGCAAGTGATAGCATAAATAAGAATTGGGGAGAAACAGAGAAAATTACAGAGACAGAAACCAAATAAAGCCACTGGCTTCCAAACCAGGCTTGATTTTTATTCTTCATGGTCAGGTTATGAGGTCTTCAAAGGTATTTAGGTGACTGGCTGTCTACTCACAGGTGTTCCAAAATTTCCACTAGCTGGCTTGAAACCTAATTTAAGATAAAGTCCAGGAGACTCCAAACCCAAATATTTCATTTGAGAACATCTTTAGCAACTAAGGCCTAATTCTACACATGCTTATGCATAATGCAACCTCACAAAAAGCCATGGGGACTCACAGTTAAGGCACAGGAAACTGGCTCCATATTTTTCATGTTCTGGCAGGTGCAGGGATTTCATTGCAAATGAATGTCTCAGTCATGCATTCTGAGAGGAGATTTTTCAGTCGCTTCTAAAAAGTTGCTCTACTTCACATAATTCAATAAGCCATAAGACAATATTTATAAATGAATAGTTTATCCATATAATAATCCATAAAATAATTAATTCATAAAATAATAGAATTATTAAAATTATGAAATGAATGGAGTTTAAGCAAGTTTACATGACACAATGAAGCATGCATAGGGACAGGAGCATGGTTCTACCTCCACTCGGTGCTCTGGGTTGAGCCCCAAGAGTAATGTAGCTACATTAGTGTTGCAGTGTGGCTTGAACTGAGTACAGCTACTCAACCAATTAGCTTAGACCCTGGGGAACAGTGGTTGGTTGCCAAAGACATGCGGTTGCTTGAGAAAAAGACCCAGCTACAAGACCACACCTCTGGAACGTCAGGCTTTTGTTTTACTGCTGCTGTACTTCTGTTGCTTCCAAAGGAGGAAAAGGACGTGGGGTGAATGGAGCAACAACTGTTGCAGAGAGAGGCCAAAATGGTGCTGCAGTAAACCTCCTCAAATCTTCCCAACAGCAGCCATCATCACCCATCCTTTACTTATTTTGCATATTTTCATCTCCCTCCCAAGAGTGTCGAGTTCTTAATAAGCTGTTATTAAACAGCTTCCTGTTTCAGTTCCTGTCTTCCCTCTTCCATTTTCTGTGATAAGATCATTTCCTGTTGGAATGATAAAATGCAGTGTTTCCGAAGGCACTGAGAAACTGGCTGTGCTGGGCACCCCACCACTCTGGCCACCCCAATTCAAAGCTAGTGAGCTCTAGGCTCTAGAGCCCCTCAGCACCAGTGTAAGTGTCTGGTTTCCTACCTCTGTGCGTAGGACTGCCCAAGTAACTCCTCTAATTAGTCAACCAGTCTCTCCCATCCGTTAATATATTTCTACACCTTTCTGTCCCATCCTGCTCTTTTTGCAAAAGCAGATGCCTTCTACGTGCCTTACCGTGGAAATCTCAGTGGAGTGACGTGAGAACACAACTCTGAGCAAGTAGAAGTAGAGTAAGATCCTTAGCTCTTTGCTCCATCAGCACTAGTGCATGCTTCTTGGAGCTGTGCTGCTTGCAGAACCCAGATTAGATCAGGAATCCATGAACGGCATTGTGCTGTGTGCTAGAAACATTATGCTTACATCTATGCTAGTAGATGGACTTGGCCAGAGACCATTCTCAGACAGCAGGACTTAGAGCTTAAATCTGTACAGTCAAGCTCTCTTGTCCCCAGAAAAGAGCGACTATGTCCAAATGACCTATTTGAAATGGTCCTTTGCCCTGGCATTGTCTGGAAGAGAGATAGTTAGCTAAGGCCAAAAACGATTCCAGGGACTGTGTTAACAATTTGATTGTATGGACAATCATGTCTCAGTGACTGAGCCCACAGAATAGATGTAGGCTAGGGATCTCAGTTTATCCCCGTAGAGAATGGGCTTAGTGACACAGTATTGCATGCATTGCAGCCTCGTTGTGAAGTTTAACTGATATTTATAAAATATGCCAAATCCTTGCATACAAAATACTACATAAGTAATAAGTATTAATAAATGTGATTATATTAAACCAGGTCTGTTTTCAGTCATGTTTTATAAGACCACAGTTGTAGAAGTAAGTGAGCTTTCATATGAAAGATCAAACATTTTGCCTTCTATTGTAAGCCATTCTTTGTAAGCTTTTCCAATAAAAACAGCAGAATATCTCATACATATTGAAACTCAATGACATTCTTAAAGACTAAGTGTTCATTTGCAAACGGCAAGCAATAATACTGAATTTCGCTTTACCAGACAATTTTTAGCATGTATTTCAAGCTTAATGTTATCAATAAGTAACAAATTAGTAAACTTAAAATTTACATTAAAACTAATGTTATTTGTATTTTGTACTACCACACATCAGGTGCATTTTAGCTTTAATCTAAACCTAAGTAAGCAAGGTTTCCTGCTTTGTTAAATACTTTTTAAAGTTGAAGTCTGTCACATCCTCAAGCCTAACTAGTTCTTAGCACTTAAAAAATGTTTTTCACAAATTACATTCAGTGAGAAGAGAGACATCACAGTTTAAGTGAAAGGTGGTTCTAAATCTCTGCAGCAGACCTTTTAGTTTCCAGTCCTTTATTAAGGGAAAAAACAGGGGCTTTCAGGGGTGGGGTACTAGTGCTGACAATTCTCATACTTTGACATAGGGCTTTGCCCCTTTTGGTGCCAATCTAAACTTAAAAGTGCTACTGACACAACTCTGACAGAGTGTGAAAAAAAAAAAAAAATCCCTAACTGACACAGCTGTGATGTTTTCCTTGCAATATTACTCTTATTCTTTTTGGAAACTGGTATAGAAGTAACTGTTAAAAAGAAATCTTTTGATTATATAAAGTATCTCTCCATTCAAAGAATTTTCTAGTATAATTCACATAACAACCTCTTTTTGGTGTAGACCAGGCCTGGGGTTCTGGCTTTGTGTTATGGATAAATCTTCACAGGTAACATACAGGATTTTAACTCCAATACAGGGGTTGGAGCTTACAGTGTGTAAAGTAGGATTTCTAACTCATCTTCAGTTCATTTCAAAACTCACTCCCTAAATGACCAATATTTCAGTGCTGTGTCCCTCTCTTTCTCTCAAAACACAGGGGGAAGCCTCATGACCCTGCACTGAATATGAGAGTCTGCAGGAGGCACTCTTTGAAGAGCTGGTCACAGCTGCAATGGCAGAGGAAACCAAGTCTATTTGCTAAGGAGAGGGCAGCAGGTTTTGTTTTACAGTTATGGCTCTGTATTTGAGCAGAAGGACTCTGGCAGAGAAAGACAGTGCAGCTCATGGCTAAGAGCCTCATGACTATGCATTACATGCTGTGACTCATACAGGAACAAATCCCCAACACCCTGCTTGTGCTGATGGGTCCTTTCCAGTCACTGGGATAAACTCATGCCTGACCGAATCCCCTGACTTTCTGACTTTTTTCCATTTCGTGTATGTATTTGAACCTTCAGAACTCCAGAGGGTTCCCAGACCGGCCGCATGGCCTGCTTGGTGGTTTACTTTCTTCTTCCCTGTGAAACTGTAGGCTGTTGAATCTGGCTGTAGGGCTTTTTACGCTACCCGGATGCCTTCTTATACATCTGAAGCACGACTTTCTTCCTTCCCAGCCCTGTTCCTTCCCATTTCCCCCCAAAAAACACTTTCTGTGAACCAAAGAAAGGAGAGGAAGGTTGTTTTCAACAATTTCATATGTTTTTATTGATTTTTTTTCCCCTCAAAAGCACTTTAGAAACAACTGTATTAATTTCTGTCTCAGCCACTCAGAGAAAACTGAGTAAAGACAGTTGCACCATTTCTACAAGTTCCAGTACAGGAACCCTGAATCGCACACAGCATATGCATGCACATAAGGACCCGGAGCTTATTTCTCTGAGCAACTTCAAAACTAAAATGAACTCAGCCTTTGCAGAAGACATTTCCAAGAAACATCTCAGGGTACAAAGCCATGTATCACTCCTCTTTGGTGACTGTTATGTCCTCTGAGCTAAGGAGGAAATATTTCTCATATCCATGGGGACATACTTACATAGCAGGTATCGGAGACAAGTGGCAATTGAGCAGAGAGCTACCATGGGGCTTACTGGTGCCTGTTTAAGCTGCACTTTGAGGTATGAGGCCAGGGGTCGAGTGCCTTCAATCACCCAAGAAGTGTGTCAGTAGCCAAGCAAACACATCCAGTGTGGCTTATTGCTGCTGGACTATGTTTCAGTCCTTCGAAGTTTAATTATCTGAGCCTGCTGAGGTCCTGTGCTCAGCTCAGAGGCCTTTCTGCATTTGTCTGTACCTGTGTAACATGGCATTAATTTTGGAATACCACATCTCATCAATTTTAAGGAGTATTCAATGTATCAATCAATTAATTTAAAGAAAAACTGTAAACCCAGAAACAAAAGAAAAAAAATTGAGGTGGCAGAGGGTCCTTATCTATTGAACATAATAGTTTCAAGCACCTTTGCAGCTGTGCGTAGAACAGGTAAGTGATAAACAATATCCTTGCATGCTTTGTCGCTTCTCTCTGCATCCTCCAAACAGACTTTAACGGGTTGGCACGTGGACAGCCTGAATGGTGTGACTCCCAGGCCAATAATGGTAGCTGGTAAAGAAGGGTTATTGCATAGCTGTTCTGAGAGAAGAAGGGAGAGTGAGCACAGAGAGGTCTTTTTCAGGGGAAATATATGCATATTAAAATTGTCACAGAGCTTTAGGCATGGCAATGTGTAGTGGAACGACAAGAAACCCTAATACAGAGGGTAGCTGGGAAGGAGGTCAAGAACCTGTAGAAGAGGCATATGATGTGGGCTTGAGAAAGAGATGGAAGCAAAGGAGGAAAGTAACTCCCTTGTCATGGGAGGACACCATGGAGCACTGGAGTGGGGGCAGTGGAGATGCATAAAACTGTGTGAAGGGTTAGTGTGGGGCTGATAAGGATAAACTAGTTTTGAGTTGCACAGGAGTGTGGAGTTCCCTCTGAAAACAGGGAAAAGCAGGAGGAAACATGGAAATTTTAGGGTTCAGTGGAAGAGAACAAATTACATGTGGACTTGTATTAAATTTGCAATAAATACGTATCCACAAAGTTACAAAGATTGTTTAAAATAATCACTTCAGAATGTTTTTATGTATCATCCCATCAAACTGGGACAGATTATGTGTAGGTTTTATAAAGGCTATATACATCTTCCTTCTGTGCTCCCTACAGTGTACATAATGTGCTTAAACTCTTTCTAAATAAGTTTCTAAATACTCTCTTTCTGAGAACAATTTAGGAGACAAAGAGCCTTTCCTTAGACTCCGGAAGCATTAGAGTTCAGCTGCCCTATCAACACCTGTTTGGATGTTAAGGCTRTTTCTCAGAAACGTACATAGAAGAGATCTCCAAGCTCATGCCTGGATGAGCCTGTGGCATACAGCATCGCCCTTGGGGCCTGGATTTCCTGAGGAGGAAAGCTGTGCACCCATGCCAGATGTAAGTCACAATCTTCAACAGCAGTCCTTGCCCTGGACAACCAGGAGAGGAAGAATGTCAGATGTGATCCAGCTCTGTCAGAAGCGCAATGTAGATATTATCTGTGGCCTTTTTTTATCAATATAAGGTGAAAGTGGAAAGAACACATTGTATCAGAAACCACCATATTTTATAGGAAGAGAACTGGAGGAGTAATGGTATCATTTTCACCTTTCAGCCCCTGCTGCATCTTAAGACTTGGTGCCCCTTTTATGTCTCTTTCCCCAGTTCACAGTGTGCACAAGGACTCCCCTGCACTTCCACTCCCTTCCTCATTGATGGCCCGTCTAGGCTGATGAAAAGCCTTGATGGGATTTTGCAGCTGACCATGTCTTCTTGTTGACTCATTCCAGTTGCTGAGGAGAAACCTGTTTGTTTGTTGTTCTTTCTTTTTTTTCCTTTGCCACTCATTCCTATGTAGCTAGCTGCATGTCCTTACCATGCTAGACATACCATCTCTCTCAGTGCTAAAGGTCACAATGATAGCTAGCAAAACACCTACACTAGTATGCAGAGCTCACGTCCCCAGAAAGGTGGTGAAGGAACTCAGGAGGATGAAAAAAGGCTCATCCATCATGGAAAGAAAATACTCAATGGAAAACTCACCCCACAATTATTGCATCCATGCAACACACTTCACGGCTTCCTCCATTTCTCTGTGTGTAGATTGTACAGACTTGTTACATTTCCGTGCACTCATACAGTGGCCAAACCATGATCCCAGGGAAGCTAACACACTGCAGGCATACAGCAACTCTGAATTTTCTGTAGGAAGCTGGAATTTGTAAGATCAGCTCTAAAGAACGTAGGGTTTTTTCACTGAATGCCAAATAGAAAATCTTTAACTGAAGTGAGGACAACTTAGGGTCTTATGTTTCTTTAAACTCCTAAGCATTTCTGCCCTAGGGATATTTTTAGGGAAATACACTAAGAAAACATCATTACATATGTATCACAGGGGGAAAAAAAAACCCAAACCCAAAACAACTCCCCCCACCACCACCACCTTTCCTTGGAAGTTTAGCTTTGTTTATTAGCTGAAGAGATGTGATTTTGCTTTATTTTAAGGTGGCTATAAAGTCCTATGTTAACTGATAGTCTTTAGAGATATATATATGGTTTGTCTGACTGATGTAAAACCTGTGTTAACTTCCCAAGAAGCCTAGTGCTGCACTGGCCAAGAACACAGCATGAGTATTTACTGGCATTCAGCAGTCATTTTCATCCTCCAGTGGCATCGCAGTTTAGTGAGACCATCTTCAGAAGATGCCCATTAATGATGACACATGAAGTGCTGATAAAAATACAATTACATTCTTTTAGATTAAGCACATTTGCTCAAATTCATGTTTGGGTACTTCTGATCCAGCCATGTAATGGTGTTTACCATGCATAATGTCTTTTCTCCTACCAGCTACAAAAAAAAAAAAAAAAAAAAAAAAAAAAAAAAAAAAAAAAAAAAAAAATCAAATAAAGTAATTTATGTCAAAAAATAAGAAACACTTACCAAATACATCATTATGCTTCTAACTGTGTGCTATTGAAGGCATTAAAGCAATTTAGTAGTGTCAAGTTTAAAATTTAATGGGCTTGATGGATTTTTGTTTTAAGCTTTGGCTTAGAAATTATTATTATTATATTTGTATAATCTTTTTTGTATACTTTAGGCATTTAAGACTCAAAATACATGAACACTATGTGCCAGATCATCAGTTATCTTTTGTTAAATTTGTAGCACTTGCTGAAATTTATTTTGATCAATGTTTAACAAATTATGATCTTCACCTCAGCCCAGACCATAAACATTCTTTTGGCACCTCCCTTCTCCTAAAATCCCCTAGGAATCAGTCAGAAAGAAGTACTCCCTAACTATAGTTAGGATTTACCTAATGAAGAAAGAAATAGTTATTGCTTCCCTAATCTAACTCAAATGTTGTTATTAAGTTAGGAAATCTGATTTATTTTTTAAACAAGATAAATGTTAGATGCAGATATTTTTCCTGTGTGCAGTATGTACACTTCTGTGCAGCTTTGCCATTCCCTTGCTGGAGTCCCAGGGCTGTGCAAGCAGAAAGTGCCCTCCTGCTGAGGCCACTTAGCTGCTGCTTTCTGGTGTGCATGTGTAGCGAGCGATACAAGACTCTAGTTCAAGTCCCTGCTGCAGTAATGTGCCACTGAGAATCCGTATCTCCTGAAAGTAGTGATCTCAGTAGCAGTTTCAAAGCTACATACATATGTGTGTGTATCATCTTCATTTGTGTGTGGAATAAAAGTTAGTGTACTGGGTGAACAGCTTTAAAAACTGAATGCAGACTTGACTGGTTCATGATTATACGCATCTTTCCTTAAGTTTTTACAGTTTTTAATTTGCAAAATAATGGGGTATTCATACTGGTCTGAAATACTTACTCTATCATTTATGTTCTCTGCTTGTTAATTTTCATGTCTTTAATGTCTTTCTGTTCACCATCACTACCTTAGATTGAAGATAGTCTTTGAAACACGTTTTTGTGTTTTTAACTAGTTGCTTGACAAGTAGTGATTGGAAAAATAGTTTCTAACCAAGAAAGTAATTTTAAATTAGATATTGCTTTTCTCCCAGCTGAACCAAGGCCTTGTGTACATTTTGGCTGGTCGGATTTTGAACATTTTTGATAAGAAAAAACAAGTTCTTCAATGATTAGTCAGTGGACTATGGAGTCTTTCCACTCTGGGATTGTAGTTCGTACCTAGGCTATCCTGGCTGCCTAGAGGCTCAGAGACGTGATCAAATTACCAAACATCAGCTGAACTTCAATGCTTGTCCATCCGTACACTCCTAGCTGGTACAAAGGTAAGATAACGTAACTCAGCTTAAAGCCTATAGCCTATATGGTAGGCGAGGCCAAACTGGCAGCATGCTATGAAAGAACACATACATGTGTGAGCTAATGTACTGTTAACTTGTTAAGCCTCAGAAAATTGGTCTGGGTCATAAATCACACATCGTGTGTAATCTCAGTGTCAATTCCAGGTGACAGGCACCCATGCCCTGGCACTAACCCTTACTTTCCTGGTAGTCTTTGAGGGACTTTTGACACAACGATCCACTTTGGTCTGGTTCATTGTTTTTGTGCTCCTACTGTGGCAAAAAGGGAGAAGCAAATAGCCTTATCTCCCTACTAACACTCCATTAGCATGAGAGGCTCTAGTGGGCACATGTCTGGCTTTATGGTGTCCTGTGTCATCCTCCTTTCAAACCCTAAAAAATATAGGACATTAAAAATGAGGCAGATGAGATGCTGGGCCAGCACTGTTTATTTTTTTAAAGTTTCTACACTGCTTTTTAAAAAATATTTGCTAATGAAAGCCACACAAAAAATTATTAAACTGAAGAAGGTAGGGTTTTGTGCTCTTTTTCAGAAAGTAGACGGTTCTGTGAATTTCAGAATTTGCTCTATATATAGATTGAGCAAATAAACCACAAGGAACAAATGCATGTTTTAAGTGAGGTTTCCTTCCAGAAGTCCACAAAGAACCATCACTGAAAACAGTGAAAATTATTTTGTGGTTATGCAAAATATATGACTCATATGTGGGCAGACAGAGAAACATGTGATCAAAAAAAAATTACAAAATAATCATATTTGTCTCATTTTCTTTGGTTTCACACAGTGTTTATACTGCAAATGTGGTGAATGCAGTTTCCTGTGTTATGTTTGTGTAAATTATGTTTGTTTGAACAATATGTAGTTTGGAGGCTAAGAAGTTGCACTCAGAGTTAATGACTAACATAAATTTAAAAATTCAATATAGAATTGCAACAAGATCGTCTCGGATACATCTCTATTTTCCAAGGAGCTGGAATCCCTGTCTCTGGCCTCCTGATCTCTGGTACTGGTCTGCAGCAGATCCACCCCTGGTGATACAAGTCAATACTGTAATCTGCTTCTTCAGATGGCTCTTAGCTCATCTTTTAATGCAATAATAGTATTTGCCACATTATTTTTAGGAATCTGAAGGAAGTACAGGAATAAATTTATTTTCTGCTGCTATGTTCATATTAATTCCATTTATGCTCAGCAGTTACTGCATTGTGATATCCAACCCAGAATATCCAATTCTTAAATGAAAATTGTCATATGAACATACAGGGTCACAACCTGAATAAGGTTTATGGGAGTAATGCTTAAAATCAGAAACCTCCTGATCTTTTTCTCACTAGTATAGTTTGTGTATTTCTCTTAGTCAAGTGAGGAATTCAGGGCTTGCTAAAAAAAGGTGTAGCAGCAGAAGGATCCTTCTTTTCCCTCTGTTGTCTCCAAACTTAATAAACCTATAATACAGCTATGTGCCCATTTGTTTTTAAGGGGGCACTTATGGAGGCCAGAAATCCACTCTGAAGCAGAATTCTAAAAGTATTATTGTACCTTGCAGTGCACTTGATGTTGTTTATTGTTGCCAAGGCCTTCTAGTCTCCACTCTCCAGTAAATTCAAGCACGTAAAGCTCTTCCTTCATATACTTCCCAGGACATGAACCCAAGTGTTTTTATTTCTAAGTATAATGATATACTTAATGCTGTTGCTGTGATTGAGAAGAACACAGGACCACTACTAACATGAATGCAAACAAGGGCAGGTTAAACTGCTTTATCTTGTGTTTGCCATGGGTAGGGACACACTCTGTTCTGCCGACATGGTAACTTCACAGGCCACTGTAATTTAGCTGAAGGTCTAAATCTAACATTTCAGGCAAGCCTAATAGTAACACAGTTCAGTCCTTCCAAACATCTATCTGGGCTGTTAAAATACCATAATCAGTAAAAGTATAGCTCTTTAAGTAACGTTACCTTTCCATCTCCATTTTCCTCGCTTTACAAAGAGAACAATAGCGTCCTCACTGTAATGCTGTAAGGCTTCCTTCATTAATGCATGTATGGCACCTTGAAATTTATGAATAACAGACTTTGGACTTTAATGAGAAATAATAATGATTTCTTTAAAAATCCTTGGTCCCATACTAAAGAGAATTCTCTATCAACATCAACAAATTAGAGATCTCTTACTTTTTTAAAAGGAAAAGTTGATCTGTTGCTTGTTTGTTTCATCAACTGAATTTAAAGTTTTACCATAGTATTTCCATACTAAGTAGTCTTTATCATGTAATAATAGTTTGATAAAACTCTCAAAAAATGGAGCAAAACTTGGAGGGAGGATAACTACTTTCATATTATAAATTATATGTAAAATGGATGGTTTTCATAATGATACATAATGCACTGCTTTAACTGTCTACATTGTATTGTACAATGCTTTGTCTGTGTGGAATTGCACCAGCTGTACCTGCTGTGCCTTTGTAGAGTCCTATTCAGCACTTCTTATTCACTCCCTCCTTTGGCAAAGCCCCCTCTGAAGTCAGTGTGTGATATGCTACAGTAAGAAGTGCTGAATAGGACCCTTAAATGATAACTCCTTGGAGGAGGAAACTGCCACTTTTCTCACACTTCTCTTACTGTATAATGCAATTTGGACTGAAGATGCTACGAAAATACTACTAATAATAGATTGAGCTACTACATCAGGCAAATCATGGCAGTTCTCAAGAAATGCCATCCTCTCTCAGCATAAAGGAATCAAGGAAGGTTTCGGTATACCAGCATTGCTGTTACTTTTAGATATTGTGAGCAGTAGCTTTTTAAATTTCGCATACAAAGACCAGAAACATTATGTGAAATGTTAAAAAGTCAAAATTTAATATTTTTCAGAAAAGTATTACAAACTCGCAAGATTTATTAACAACTGGCACATTTTCAGCCTCTGGGCCTAACTATGCCTTAGACCTAAATCTTGTACTAGTAGATAAGGTACAGCTATTTCTTTTTTGAGGTTAATCTAAGTGCTGTATTAATCCATTTTTAGGCTTTTCAAAAAGTGAAGCTCCACAGAATCTTTGTCTGTTCAAACATTCAAGTTTTGTTGGGCTTCCACAATTTTACTCGTTAGCTTTGATAAACTATCTGTGCCAACAAAACCCAGTCAATTTTACATGTTAAAAAAGAACACTTTAAACAATTTGACTAAACGCCTTTACAGCTTTGGTTTTAATTAGATGTTTTGCTTCTTCAGCTTACTGGAAAGAGCTAGATAGCTTCTAACCACGTCAGTCTATAAAACAGCAGGTGTCAGCTTTAACTGCCTCTGAAAATTTTAAATGTATTCAATTAACAGAATCCCTTAGAGAATGATACTTTTTATGTTCATTTGTCTTATGCAAGGTTTGCAACATGTTTTCTTTCTATACGCTATGTTCTTGTTGATTCTGTGACCCAATTATGCCTGAAATTTTTTCATGTCAACTACATTCAGTTAGTGCTCTCATCTTAATATAATCCATCAGAAAAATGGATTGTGCCACAGGTGTCATTTGGGAAGGTAAGTCTCTCTTTTCAGGAAACCAGAGCAATCTTGGCACCAGAACAGTAAGTGGTTATCTGAGCAATGATAGGTGAAAAAATTGATAGCTTTGAGATCTGAAATGGATTGCTCCTCATATTCTGATCTCAATATACAAACCTACATGTGTAGCTAGATATCTTTGTAGGCTTTCCTGGGAGAGGACTGAAAGAACTGCAGAACTGGGCAGACACTGTGGAACACAGTGACACATATATAAGCTGTGCATGCAAATGTATGTGCACACACATGCATAAGCGCAATTAAAAGTAAGAATGCTTGTCCTTCAGCTACCAGCAGGCAGTTAGATTTTTCAATTTATGCTAACTCTGTGTGTTATTCTGCTGCCTGCATTACCATATTAGAAACCCTTTCCTGTATCATGCAACACCTCCAAGCATTTTTCTCATGGCAAAAATGAATCAAGTTATGAAGCTATAACATTATGAGGGCTGCCTAGATCCTTTGGAAAAAAGTTTTAATGGTGTCATGATTGACCCATTGTGCTGGTTTTGGCTGGGATAGAGTTAATTTTCTTCATAGTAGCTAGTATGGGGCTGTGTTTTGGATTTGTGCTGGAAACAGTGTTGATAACACAGGGATGTTTTAGTTACTGCTGAGCAGTGCTTACACAGAGTCAAGGCCTTTTCTGCTTCTCACACCACCCCACTAGCGAGGAGGCTGGGGGTGCACAAGAAGTTGGGAGGGGACACAGCCGGGACAACTGACCCCAACTGACCAAAGGGATATTCCAYACCATATGACATCATGCTCAGCATATAAAGCTGGAGGAAGAAGAAGGAAGAGGGGGATGTTCGGAGTGATGGCGTTTGCCTTCCCAAGTAACCGTTACGTGTGATGGAGCCCTGCTTTCCTGGTGATGGCTGAACACCTGCCTGCCGATGGGAAGTAGTGAATGAATTCCTTGTTTTGTTTTGCTTGTGTGCACGGCTTTTGCTTTACCTATTAAACTGTATTTATCTCAGCCCATGAGTTTTCTCACTTTTGCCCTTCTGATTCTCTTTCCCCCATCCCGCTGTGGGAGGAGTGAGCGAGCGGCTGTGTGGTGCTTAGTTGCCGGCTGGGGTTAAACCACGACACCCATTTTCCTTGAAAATAGGCTGCATGTCAGATAAAAGTTACATAAGACACTGTCGTATTTACCCACTACTAGTTATTCTAAATTTGGTGACATCAGGCATGATATAAGATCCAAACTCTGCCTTGTCTTCTTCTGACAAGTCATAGGAAGAGTTTCCAGTGAGTCAGTGTCTAACTTGAACAAATAAAAAAGGTGTCTTCACAGTGTTATAGGACCAGCCAAGCACAAGGGAGTGGCAAACTATGAGTAAACCCGGCATGTACCATACACAGACCCATGATGTTTTCCTGTGTACCAAGTCTTAAGAACTGGGAATAAATCCTGAAACCCTTGCAGATAAATGAATGATTATATCTTCAACCTATAGTATATTTAGTTAATATGACATTTTAAAAGATATCCTAAAGTAGGTATGAAATAGAGTCTGAACACAGTGCTACTCCAGACAACAAAATTCAAACCCAATCAAGGGCGAAAAAAATCTGTGATGTACAATGGTGATGGATAGCCAGAATAAAAGAATCCCGAACTGGGCAGATCATGGCTGCAGGAAATGATGTTTCAAAGTCAGAGGAAGCTGATCACATCACCTGCTTGAATTGAAAGACATCTTTCAACCTGTCAGAAGTGTTCTCCTCAAAAGGAGATCAGGAAGAGATAGGTGAGACTCTCAAAATGTACCAGCAGTGCTGCATGTATGAAAGAAGAAAGAAAAATAGGGATGCTATGGAGAAGAAATTAAGAAACAAAGTGAAGAAGCTGGAAAAGCCTGCAACAAAGCAGTAACATTTTTAAGCTGTTGCTGATTGAAAAAGGTTTGCTTGAAAAAGGAACTCAAGAAAGCACCGGGGGAAAAAAAAAAAAAGCAAGCTTGATGGATCTACAAAAGAGAAGAATAAAGGAAGATGTTAAAACACGTAGACACTTTGACTGTAAGGGATGATCTAGCAGCAAATACATAAAGAAAAAAAATAAAATAGCTGTTGGAAGAACTCTGGACGTGCATTGGCATTACTACAGAGAAAAGGCAGATCTGGGAAGACAAATCGACCTTTCTTCCATTGCCGGGTCATGAGGAGACACTCGTAAAGGCAACAAGCAAGTTCTTTATGGAAGAAAAAGTTTCCAGAAACTACCAAAAATCAAGGAAGGCTCTTATCATGTGACAGTGGTAAAGAATCACAAAAAATGTTGCTTCTCAGGATACTGAGAAGGAACCTTTGTATTCAAATAAGGGAAATAATGTTATACTTGAAACTTTCTCAACTATCTCTGACTGCTCTCTATAGATCCTGCTGTGGATTTAAAGGAAACAATGTCAGATCTACCACAACCATTTCTTATAACAAGAAAATTTAAAAATTATTACTAACGTTTAACAAGTCCAGATGAGCCTATAGCTTTACCACTTGTCCAGAGGTGATCGGTCTGTGGTCATAAGGATTCACATGAATACCAAGTTGCTGGATTCAATGAACTCGATTTTCTTTTATATGAACATCTTATGCTATTAAAGTATTGACAAAAGCCTGAATGTAAAAAAGAACTGAGTCCAATACAAAAAATTAAGGTTGTGGTGGATGAATAACATTTCTATTAGAGTTACAAAATAATTACAAAGTAACAGTCACATTTAAATCTGAATTACTTTATTTGCACTTATGCTTTTCGTGCTCTTGAGACACTTCTCTTTTCCACTTTTTTGAATTTTAGAACCTCAGGAAATTTTCTCTTCGGTCTCATTGGTCTCATTTTAAAATTACTTTCAGACTTACAGTGCCTGTGTGTGGCATTTGATAAAGTCAGACCTCTCTTTAAAATTTATTAATGAGGTCCTTGGCTATCTTCAGCAACAGTTTCTATGTCTAAAACCCTTACTTATCCGACCAACGGTAGCTGCATTAACCTAGACTGATAATCTGGGAGACTGTACTGGTTAATAGGGTGTGGGTGGCTACAGATCTTTGAAAATCCAGAGCATGATACTTACATGGGTTATTGACTCAAAGCCCTAGTGGAAAGGAGGAGATGTTAAATTTGTGAAAAGAGTAAAGTATCTCAAATTTAATGTGGATAAAATTTGTTCTATTTGATATATATTTTCCATAGACAGACTATTTACTTCTAAATTCTGAGTCATAACCTGTTTTCAAAATAACAGTATTTTGCTTACTACCTGAATTGCCTTCTAATGTTCAATGCCTTTGACAACTTTGCTTTTTGTTTGCTTTTGTGTTTTTGCAGAGGGTGTGGCAAGAAACATAAAATAAAGAAGGAAAGACTTATGAAAGATTAAGTAAATAGCCAGTCTTAATCATAGAGAGAAGTCATTGTTACTTGTCTGCCAYACACAAATAAGCTGTTCTTAATCATGTTAATATCACAAGCCAAATTAGAAAGGAAATTCCACACTTACACATACAGGAAAAGCATATTTGTACATAAAATAGGATTTTAACTATATATGTGTTGTTACAGTCTTTTAGTTTTTACTCCTTGCCTATCTATGTGTGCCTACTGTCTGTATACTTCAGCTGTATTTGCAGTCATCAGTTGTGAAGAGTTTAGTGATTTTTGAGAGTGTAAAAGTGTCCATAAAAATAAACCACATTGTTCTGAAGTGCTACAGTCTAGTTTAACCCACAAGCAATGTGAATAAGTTCTCATTTCAGCATCTTAAACTTACCAGGATAATTGAATAAAATGAGTCTGTACCAGGAAATTTTCAAAAAGTACCTCAAATGGAATTTCACAGTACAAAACATTGTACAAAACATTATCAAGCATAACACAGTTGTGACTGCTGAAAGCTATTTTTTTTTTTCCTATGAGTACTTTGAAAACCCTCGGCAGAGAAACAATGAAGATTTCTAGTAGAATCTCAAAATGCCTTTCTCTCTGCTTTCTCTCCAGAGACTTGACTGTTCAATACGCTAACCACCATACCTTGTACTTTTTCTTGTTATCTCACTTGCACTGGGTGCTAGTTATTGGTCTGGGGAATAAAAATCAGATCATATTCTAGCAGCTAGCCATCAGACTCAGCTTTCCATGAGGCAAAGTGAGTGTTATCCAAAGTTCAAATGCTTACACAGTATTTAGGTTTTGTTCCTTACGCTGACGTTTCTGAAGTTATTGCCTGCTGCGCTTGTAGGAAGCAGAGCTTGGTCTGGGGGACACGACCGGCTCCATATAACTGAGCTGATCCTGGTTGGGTGGTCTCTGGTTTACTGGCCCAGAAGGAGCACGTGTGTGGTTTGAAGGAGAGGGGAAAGAAGCCAGTGCGGCTGTTCTGCTTGGACTTGATTCTTCTAGCAAGGAGATTTTATATCACACCCTCTCTCTCTTGGGAAGAGATTATTAATTATGATTATTATTATAGTCTTGTAGTAACATATGAATACTACATTTTTTCTTTTTTTAGGTAGGTTAACTTCTCTCTTCGTTTCTTTTCTTCAATTATAACTCTCCAGTAGGTCATGGTACTAATTAGCTGAATTGGAAGTTGCATACAAAAATTTTCTAGACATTATGATGTGAATATACCATTTAATGAGGACTATGAAACTAAAAATGACATTTTTTTCCCTATAATTAAAAGAAACTTAAAAGTATTTTTCATTCAGCCACACTTCTTACTTTTGAAAGACCTTTGAACAGTCTGAGCTACTGAATATATTTGAAATATTTGGGTTTTTTACTCAAAAATCATCCGTAATTAAAACTATTGTTCTGCAATAGTAAACTCAAAAATTTTCTGTAGCCCATTGTATTTAGTCCTAGAGTGAAAGTAGTCCATATGTAACATAAGATGTTATGGGTATGCATGTAAAGTGGCTAAATCCCTGAAAAAATTCAACCTTTTCTAGACAGCAGTAGGAAGAAATGGGCTATTTTGCCCCGCTGCTGCTGAATCCTCAGTTATGTTAACCTTGCTGATTCAAAGTGTATGAAAGATATTGCCAAAGCTCTCTGTGTATTACTCATAAGAAAATATAAGGCTGTATGAAATTACAAAATTGTCCAATGAAAGAAATGGAAGTCGCTGTGAACTCTAGAGTTCCTAGTGCACTTCATATTTGTCTTTGTCATAAGCTTTTGCCAGTTGAAGTGCATCAGGTTCATACATGAAATATCATGACCTTTGTTTCTATTTCTGACTTGGAATAGTTGAAGTCTTATGTGTATGGGTTTGTTTGTGGTTTTTTGGTTTGTTTTTTTTTTTCTCCTCTATGTTTGTTGCATCTCTGCAAGTTGTCAATGACCTTACAGCTCACAAGTGATACAATCCATAGTGAAAAATGAAAGGCCCTGAATTAGAAATAAAACTAAGGTTATTTTCAGAACTAGTTCCTTATGTGTTAATCCAGGCTTTTTGTAAACATGGAAATGGTCTATTTGTCTCAAAATGGAGCAAATAAATAACCAAATAAATAATAAGTAATCAAATAATTAGAAAATCAAAAAACTCTGAGGATACACCTCCATTTCCTAGAAGTACTTACTGCAGTAGTTCTGTTTGGTTTTAGAACATGAACAACAACAGTTTAATTTTTTATTGTGACCCTTTCAGCTTCCACTTCTATTGTTAAAGGCTGAATGAAATATTTGGTTGCGTAGCTTCGTCAGCTTCCTTGTTAAGAACTTCTCAAGACTGACCTTTCTTCCAAGACAGCAGTGGCGGGTGCCAGGATCCCAGTGCCACAGTGCTGCAAGGTGCGATGCAGCTGTAGAGGGACTGGGGTCAACTCTGGCAGGTTGCACTGGAAGGAGAGTGGGCACAGATGCACATCGTGCCCCTGCCTTGGCTGGGAAGCACTGTGAGCTGCTGAGACCAACGGTGGCGGACAGGAGGTCCAGCTGTGGAAGATGGTCCTTGCCCCCCTGGGGACTGCCACAGCATTGCCTTCCCTGCCTGTGCCCCTCTTTGCCTGGGACATGCACTGATGGTCTGCTCCCCGAAGGGGCTGGCTCCAGCCCTCGAAGCCAGACAGTTGCACAGAGCGGGCACAGGGACTGCTGGCTGCCCAGCGGTCTGCTCCTGCCGGTGGTGTGTGAGGTTGCCCACCTCCTGCTCATCTTGGGAAGCACCATCAGTGCAACCCCACCTGACCAGGATGTGGTACAGACACTGCTGCGCTGTTTCCCTGTCTATGGAGCCATCTGAAGCCCCGCAGCCAAAATGTGCATTTGTTGTGTATTCTATTAAAGCACGAACCTCTGTTATAAAGGTTACAGAACACGTTATTGAGTTGAATATGTCTTATGAAACGTTCTAAAATACTTGAAACCTAAGACAACTGCGTGTTTTAATTCAAGTGTCTTTGTCTCTCAGTGATTTGGCCCTCACTTCCTTTCAGCTTTATTTGTATTTAACTCCTCATTGTTTCACAAAGGGATAGACAATGACCTCAACATGCTTCCTTCCCAGAGGACAGAGTAGTGTCTGGGGAGGAGGACGGGAGGAACTGATGGAGTTTTTACTTTGAGTCTTTACCATCACATCTTGTGGCTAAAGAGAGCTTCCAAAAATAACCGGAGGGAATTTAATTTCTTTAACTAACGTACGCATTCCTACATATCCACTGACATACCTACTTCTTTCCACTGACTACAGATGGAAATAGGCTACAGCTGTTGTCCTCTGACGTGCTTGCGAGTTTTGTGCCAAAAACAGGGACTCTCAGGCCCTGGTTTTGCAAACTGCACAGTTCAAGTATCCTCTTCTGCTAACATCAGTTGCTTGAAAAAAATAACAATCTTCTTGGTTCCAGCTGAAGGAGAAGGGCCCAATTTGTTAAATTGTAAGATTCAAATATGTCTATACTATTGGAGAGTTTTCCAGGCACCTTTAAAATTAAGCAGAGCATTTTTAAGAGATTCTCTGCTCATTTGACCTTTGAATCATAAGAAACAGTATAGTTTTAATGGCATCTGTGAGATATGCTAAAAATAAAAATGTGTCTCAAGCTTTAAAAAGTAAATTTCAATAAAACTGAATGTTGGAACTGGGATCCTTTAAAAAAAAAAAAAAAAAACAACCCCTCTGTTTGGGACTGCTATACGGGGAAATTGTCATTAATGTCCCCCTCAAATATAACATACACAGTCAAACCTGTGAAGTTTTCCTGAGTTCAGGCTGGTTATCTCACAAATCTGTGCAAAGCTCTAGTGAATAATTTATACCAGGCTTGAGGTGACAAGTTAAACACACCCATTTTGTCTAAAATGCTATGAAGGCATCAAGATGGAGCCAAGCTGCAGGGTGAGTAGAGCTCGGCTGATGGGAATCTGAGCATGTCGAGAAAGGGGATGCTGCTGTAAAGAAAATGAAATGTAATGAGATACTTTTTCATGCATAATTCATGGGTGAAAACATGACTGCATAAAAAGCCATGGATTTTAACAAGGCAGGGCTGCAATCATACACATTATCTTCCCAGAGGAACTTTATATAATATTGGTCAAAAAGAGAGGATTCTGAATACCGGTACAAAATAAAGCTGACATGTTTTCAAATGCAGTAGAATTTACTTTAATGTACAATGGCTGTAAAGGAAACAATTTATATTTACACCTCAAAATGCTTCCTAGAAAAAAATTACTTTAAAACATATGCCTGTATTTCCTAGCTTAAAGAAAAAAGTAAGATGAAGAATGAGAAAAATACCTTATATGGATAAAAAAAAAAAATCTAAAATACATAAGCAGTATTTTGTTGAGTGTGTTGTTAGGATTGTGCTTTGAAATCTTTTGCAAGCATTTTCACTTTTTAGAAGCAAAACTTTTGATAGGAATGACTGCTGTGAACAGGCTTTAAAAAAGATAAAATGTTAGCTATTGTCACCATAAAATTTAATTTGGTTGCATTTGCAAAAGCAAATACTGTAATTCAGCTTTCAAGAACAGTTTAGTGGCTAGCACATGACTGTTTGAAATGGTGTTTAACGCTTGGGGTATTTAGTTGAAGGGATTAAAAATGGAATGTTGATTAAAGCTTGGGATGTCTTAAATTTATCACCACAAAATCCTAATGACAGACTTAGCAGGAAAGAACAGGGGTGCCTCCTTTAGCTGTTCACTTACTAGGAGCAGATCACATAGAGAAAAGGCACCAGAACAAGTCATAGGGAGCTTCAGAATCACACAAGCTGAAGGAATCTGTGAAGTTATTTGTTTAGTTTACACTGCACAATTTCAATATTTGTAAGGAAAGTAAAATAGCCATTTTGCATCCAGTTACAGTTTTATAGTCCTGACAGTTGGGTGAAGAATGCATTAAGTGTTCAAAATGATTGATATTTCAAAGTGTTCACCTTCCATGGGATTTTTTTTTTCCTCTCAGTTGTATGGTATAAGAGGCAGAGAAACACTACAAAGAGGAGCGGGTTGAGTTGGTATAGTCACTAAACAATCTAAGCCATTTAAATCAAATTATGTCATTAACCCCTATTCACAGGGACTCCAAATTCCTTCAGGTTTTGACAGTATAAAATAAATATGGTCTCTTTTTAAGCTAGGCAATAATTTAATATCTGATTATAGAATTTTATCAGTTCACAGCTCTTAGAGCAATTCAAGCTAAAAGAAACACATAGCTTCCCTTTGCTCTCTCAGATTAGCAGTGTAATAATGTTTTCACCTATGCTCTCTAACTGTGCTCCTTCACAAAAGGCTTTCCTTCTTCAGTTGTCTACTGTCTGCATTTTTAATTTTTCTTAATGTCGTCTCAATAGAAAACACTGCTCCTCTGCAGCTTTTCCAGACATTGCTTAGACTTTAAAGAGCATGACAATGATTTGTCTCACAGTCTGCCTTAGTGAAATCTGATTATCTATTGGTTTAATCCAGGACTGACTTGTCATACTTGCTCATCCCCCATGTAGAAGACTTTAGAACTTGAGCTCATCCTGGTCTTTGAATAGCTAATTTTCTGTAATGGTTTCCCTGCTTTTAATAATTCTGTGTTGTTAAAGGAGACAAGGAAGGGAGGAAGAGGACATGAGGATCCTTCAATTCAAGTTGAGACTATCTCCCAGCTCCTGCTGTAGAATTTGCAAAGGAATTAGTTCCATCTGCTCACCTCTATTTCTTAGAGGACGTGCCATCATTCATACGCTCCCACTGGCTCCAGATTTTGCTGGTTGTTTAGCCTCACTGACAGAGCCATTTCCAAGAATGGAAGGGTTTTTTTGCTTAGATACCTGTGCTCCAAGGGAAGTTCTCTTGTCTTCCACCAGGCTGAATGGCTAGCTGAATACCTGGAAATGTAAAGCATCTGAAATGGGATTCAAATGATAACATTACTAAAAGCCCTCTCTAGGGACCATGTGATGCAGGCTATGCAGTTAGGAGGATGCAGCTAAGCTGAGCCCACATAATTGGGGTTTGCTTTTTATTTATTTTCTTAACTTTGAAGAGAGCCCCTCGAAGGGTATGTGATGGGATTGTGTGAGATGTGTGCAGGGTCAGCGACTCCGTGGTGCTGTATCAGTGAACTCTGCTTTCAGCCTTAGTGACTTGAATGTAAGTTTGTGTCTTGACCTACAGGGAAATATTACTTGTTTGGTCTCCCAGGGCACTGGAATACATGTTAAAAGCACCCCAAATTCCAACCAGCAATCTTCAGAACAAAAAGCCAAAAAAATTCCTAGAATAAAACAGCAAGACAAATATTAGTATGGGCCACAATACTATAGCAGTGTTGTGTGAAAAAGCACATTGAACACCTGTCAGTAAGCATATCATTCTATACCAGGGTCATTAACTAATGACTTCTGAAGCAGTTTAAACATTCCAGTCAGTTGGACAAGGTGTGGAAAAAGCTGTAACCCAGGAGACAAAAATCCTTACTTGTGATACTATTTCTAAAACTGATTGCTCTGTGGGTTTTGGCAAAGTACTTAATCTCTTCACTTCTATCTCTAAAATAGTAGTGACAATAATAGTGGGAATGGTAATAATATTCTAAATGAGGTTGAATATTAATTTTTTGCTAAACTGTTTTATATATGGTACAAATTTTAAGGTGTATGGTATAGATATTAAGGTGCTTCAAGTCTTTGGTGTTAGGCTTTGCTGTGAATTCATGCTCAGCATTGTGTCTTCTGAAATAAATGTTGGTCAAGCTTAGCCATTGACATTATACTACCAAAAACCTTGTACGTTCAACAGCAACATGATAGGCCTGTCAGAAGGCGGGAGGCAGTCAGAAGAAAAGAGGGTTTCTTTTAACACAAATCATCACCAAGGTTACTAAGAATATTCACATCATGCATATTCTACAGTCTTTTGCTTTTTAAGATGTGAAAATGAGACATATGCAGTGGTGTTTTAATTTAGATAATAATTTTCTATCTTTGGCAGGAAAATAATAGAACTGAAGACAAAGACTTCTATCAATGCATTTTCCCGCAAAATGGCACTTAAAAAAATGAAGTGATAAAGACAAACCATGCTATACTTACCCATACCTACAGTGTTGTAAGGTCATAGGTGAAGTGTTATCAACGTTAGGGATGAAAAGGAAACAGGAACAAAAGTGTAAGCGAGAAATTTCATACCTTATGTGCTAGTCAGAGTTCAAAGCAACTGATATGTGAGAGTGGTCCGTCCTTCTTTTCTTGCTATTTGGACTCCAGAAACCTAACCTGGAAACTACCTCATTACTGGGCACAACTCTCGCAGACATGCATGCATTCCTTCTTGTCCTTCCTTCAACCTCGAAAGCCCTTTTTCAGATATGTCTGTTTGATCTTACTGATTTATTTTAATACCCTAGTAAAGTATTTTTGGAAAGGCAATAACGTCATATTTCCTCATTCTAAACCTGTACAATGTAAGTAAGGCTTCCCTTCTGGAGGAGAGGATGCCAGGTGCCTACCTCTCCAGTATTTGGCTGAATTGCATTCTATTTCTTTTTCAGACATGGTGGCAGAAACAAAAGCAATAGAATGTAGAATTAATCACTTACTTTGGTATAGGACTTCTTGATTGCTTGACATTAGCAAGGGCTGTCATTTTAGCTGACAAATCAGGAGGTGGAATGCTGCTGTAGCAAAAGTGACACAGGTGTCGTGATACCATGTCACATGTAGCAGGAGGGGCTGAGTAGTATTTCGGTGTTGCTTCCAGCCCTATTTGCTGAGATCCTGTGTGATTTAAGCATCTGAAATACATCTGAGCCATCTTTAAACTGTCTAATTCATGTACTGGCAAACGTGGCTGTGAGAGCAGGAAGCTGTTGGTGTGCTTACGCGGGGTAACAGAACAGTTTTGCTGAGCCTGGTGCTGTGACTATGATTGCACTATTAGCTGTGGTAGCAGATGTGAAGTTAGATTAGACAGATCTATTCAATGGGCAACTGTGTTCATGGTTTATGGTACAGACATGATTCAGCATTGCTAGAATAATGTTTTATGAATATCTGCAGTGGGACTCAGCCATTCTCATTTAGCAGCAATCCTTAAAGGAATTAATCCAAACCACATGACGCAACTGTACAAATCCCCTACATTAAATATAGACAATGGTGAGAGGCAAGATGCTCTGAAGACCTTAAGATGGCAATTGAGTCTATCTAACTTCAGCATTCCCATTCTCCACTGGCCTTTAAGGCAATATAGATACTTGCTTCCGAGAGAGATACAGTTTATTAAGAAACACATATTTTTCTTTGGGAAAAGAAGTAACCAATATGTAATTGATAGCATATGTTAGATCCACTCAGGATCCATTCTGCCTAGAGTCTTTACAAGATGGGTATGAAATGGTCCACTTACAGGCTGTGTCTGGTGCAGCAAAAAAGAGGGAAGGACTACAGTTTGATTTGCTGTGATCTACCATGGTTCCAGGACTGCACGTTTTATGTTCACCCCCAGTGAAGCCTATGCCAGTTGCTGGTCCTAGGAGTTACCTCATCTTTTTCTTTATCAACTTTGCTCATTGTATATTCATGAAACTGTTCACCCTTGAGACACGGTAAAAACAGAGCTTATTTACCAAATGCTTTTTTTTTCTAATTTTGCTCCATGTAGTCCATAAACAGATTTTGTAAGAAAGTGTTGACTCCACAACAAGATAAATGGATCCCAGGGTTCAGATCTCCTTGAGCTCATCTAAATGAACTGAAACACACCAAACTGTGGTAGGCAACCATATAGTTGCAGATGAGCAGGCCAGGTCTTCATCTTCACTGCATATCTTGGACATGACGATCTTGTTGCATAAGCATATCCAGGAATATCAGATGCATAATGACCCACAGTACAGACTGTATACATTGGTATGCAGTGGTGACTTTAGCAATGTCAGGTCTTATTACTTTGACAGATCACCTCTGTGAGATAGGTCCTTGAACTAGGATCTTTTATGTTTGGACCACATTTCACCTACCAGATTGGGATTTCAGATTTGAACACAGAACTGAGTGTTACAACTGTGAGTTAAAGCTGAGCTCTGTTTTGCCATCTGATGACTACATTAAAAAACATACATGTGAATAAATTAAACAAGAATACAGCACTCTGAACCTGTGCCAATGTATGCCACTTCTAACAAAGATATAACTCATTCTGGAATTCAACCTTTCCTTGCTGCTTGCAGAAAACTATCACATTTTATATAACAAGAATGCATTGTGAACAGATGAACACCAACACACACTACCGTTTCTGCAATGTATAGTGTGTCCTTTGGCATATACAATGGGACCTTGACCAAATATGATCCTAATCATTAGACTGATTTTTACAAAAAATAAAACAAGTCCTATTTCAAACAAGTCCATCTCAGGCCTGATTGTGCCCTGAAGTTACCAGCAGAATTCCAGGTGATGTCGCTGACAATTTTCATGCATATCAAGGGCACAGCATAGTCTTAAGATTTAGAATAAGGACTAGTTCACTGACTGGATGTCTTCCAATATAAGATAATCAATGTAAACTACAGATAGTTTTTAATTTTGGGTAAGACATGATCATCATCAAAGTGAAAGGCAAAGCAGAGATAAAGAGTTTCATTAGACACTCTTTAGGTATTAAATAGTCCGAGTCTGGAGGGGAAGAAAAGGTTTCTGATCAACACCTGATATAATATAATATTACTATGGTGGTGGCCATGTTATAGGCTTAGACAATGCTACACATATGGCCTTCATAGGATCTCTTCTTACTATATCTGTGTCCTACAGATAGTGACAGTAACCAGTTGTCCTGGTTTCAGCTGGGATAGAGTTAATTTTTTTCCTAGTAGTTGGTATAGTGCTATGTTTTGGATTTAGTATGAGAATAATGTTGATAACACGCTGATGTTTTTAGGTGTTGCTGAGTAGTCTACTAGTCAAGGACTTTTCAGCTTCCCATGCTCTGCCAGGTGCACAAGAAGCTGGGAGGGAGCATAGTCAGGACAGCTAACCCAACTGGCCAATGGGGTATTCCATACCATGTGACGTCATGCTCAGTATATAAAGCTGGGGGAAGAAGAAGGAAGGAGGGGACGTTCGGAGTGATGGCGTTTGCCTCCCCAAGTAACCGTTACGCGTGATGGAGCCCTGCTTTCCTGGCGATGGCTGAACACCTGCCTGCCGCTGGGAAGTAGTGAAGGAATTCCTTGTTTTGCTTTGCTTGCGTGCACGGCTTTTGCTTTACCTATTAAACTGTCTTTATCTCAACCCATGAGTTTTCTCACTTTTGCCCTTCCAATTCTCTCCCCCATCCCACCAGGGGGGAGTGAGCGAGCGGCTGTGTGGTGCTTAGTTGCTGGCTGGGGTTAAACCACGACACCAGTATAGAATTTTGAGTAGCAAAATAGTTTATGCTGATCAACATGATTTTACAAAGAACATGTCTAATCAAACTAATTTAGTATTTTTTCTAAAATAACAAACTTGTCTGATGAAGCAAACTACATTCATATAAACTTCTAAAAGGTTTTCAAAAGCATTCTACATTACAGAAAAGAATCAGATTGCATTGATACTGCCTATATTGAATGGACAAAAATGGGGATCTGGTGGATTACAAAAGTAGGAAAAATTGTTTAAAAAAGGTTAAATAACAGTTTTAGGTATTCTTGGCAGAATCCTATACAGGTGTAGTTCTACCTGCAATATAGTTACCAAAAGGGGAATATAAAATTATTAATGACAAAATATACAGATGATTCAAAAAATAATTAAATGAAAGCTAATGACAGAGTCAAATCCATGAGAAGTGTTGATTTGTAAGGTGGTGTCCTTTGTAAAATGTATTTTAGCAGCATGACATCCAGGAACAAGGCATGTATGTCACCCTTACAAGGTGACATTCTGGAAGGCATTGGCTATTAGGCTGTCCTAATCTTCTACTAATGATGGGCAATGTGATCCTTGAATACATAAACCAAAGGGCATGATAGGAATAAAAAGATAGCATTACATTTTCACATGGAATTAACAACACCACATTTAGATTATTGATCTATGATAATTTCAGAAAAGTTGAGTAAAAACTATTAGACTGATTCAAGTTGAACAAAGAACTTAGTCAATTTACTTTTCCAGAAGAAGGTCAAGACCAGTCTTGATGACAGTGTCCTAGGAAAGTAGATTTTTTTATACTACCAAATTTAATTTAGAAGAAAAAAGCTTTTTTTGCTCTCAGCAGCAGTAGGCTGAAGTTAGGTAAATTCAGCTGAGAAGTAAAATGCAGAATGAGTTTTAGCAGTGAGAGTAATGAAGCATTAGAACAATTTACCTATGAAAGTAATGGATTTTCTATCACCCAAAATCTCTAAATTAAGACTGCATGTCTTTTTGGAAGACATACCATAGCTCAAACCAAAGTTATGGGTTTGATTTGGAAATTACTGAGTGATGTTCTTTGCCCTTTGCTATAGCGAGAGGTCAGGCTAGATGATAGTAATGGCCTCTTATGGCCTTGAAATCTGTGAATCTAAGTTGTGGCTTAGCTTAATGAACAACCCAGCAGAAAACAGTGCCTGCAATTCCTCATACCACCCTATCGCTGCCTTCACTGCGTAAAAACACAGATGACCCAAATGATATAAAATGTTACAACTTTAAAAAATCTAATACAAACTTTCCTGCTATATTGTAAATGCAAGAACTCAGTGATTATAAGGGAACCGCTGCCATGCTATAACTTGGTAAAATAAGGCAGAGCAGCTCAAAAGCTATTGTTTTGTAGATTTTGAGCAAAACTCTTTGATCATTCAGTCTGTTTCTTTCTCTCTCTCACTCTTTCTGATATATCTCAAACCCAAGTAAACAATGATTAAAGTTCTTGTGGTGCATTAGATTTTGGTTTTTATAGTATTAATTAAAATATTTTAATGGTATTAATGATTTTTTTTTTAATAGTATTAATGTAAATATTTTCAGTACACTCCGAGGAAAGCTGTTTTCTAATAGGCCTGTATTAGGTTGTTTTAGTCGTCTCGGTGACTATTTTGTATGTTATGGTACTGTGCTTTCCACTTACATGCTTACTTGAACAAGTACCTTTCAGGGTATTTTCATAGTAACATACCTATGAAATATTTGTGGCAACAAACGTTTCTTTCTTAGATTATAAAAAAGTCCAGCACACCAATGGGAAGCACCTAGGAAAGTTTCAGTGCCACTGCCTGAAAACTGTAGCTGAGTTTCCGTTCATTTATTTTATCATCCTACTTATAACGTATGTTTAAAATGATGTACTTCTTTTATATTTCTTCTTATTACTTGTATAATGTAAGTTGTTATTTTATATTACTTCTAGGCCTAATTGGTATGAATACAGATCTTCAGTTAAAACAAGGTAATTGTGATCCTTCTCTTGTGTGTTCTTGATGAAAGCGGTGCGTACTTAATATCTAAATAAGCGTCCCTTTCTTTAGAAGTTCAACAAGAAAGAAGTCAGGTAGGATTCCTTTGCTGAAATTGTAGTGATCACCATGGTCATGGCCTGTGGCCTGTGCTTCAGATACATGGACATATTGCTATCTCCTTTCAAAAGAATCACATGTTCAGATATAGACATGTTAATTTGCTCCAGACATGAAATAATGATGAGCCTTCACTAAAAATTCAGCTATGATGTCACAAGCTTGTGGGGAAATGAAACTCCTCTACATACTCTTTTTATAGCCTTCTCTAGTCTTTTTATAGCTTCTTTAGTCTTTGCCACTTGACCAATCTATTGGTATCTACAAATGGAAGGATTACATCCTAAAGCAAAAGAGATTTCTTTTTTCTTAATCATTTCTTGGGCTTAAGGTCTACCGTACTAACCACACAGGGAAATTAGAATAAGCTATTAGAAAATGAAGGCTTTAATTCATACATAAAGACTGAACACATCATTTCCAGGGTATTCTTGCGTATTTCATTTTAATCTGTAGAGTGCACTTTTTTTTTCTCCTTTGTACAGCATTGGATACTGGATGAGATTCATTATCCTCCTTCTCCCCTGGGTGCATGCGATCCTTTCTCTGTGACCCAGATAACAAAAAATCCAAATCCAAAACATGGGGTGATACCTAGACAATCAGAAGGGGCTTAGACATTTTTAACTTTCTCAGTATCTATGTATTCATTGAGTACAACAGATATGAGAAAAAATATTCCCTTGAACAGAAAAAGCATATGTATCTTGGAGTTTTAAAGAGCTATTTTCACATGGTCATTCAATTAAAGAATGTCTTCATTGTAAAAAGGAATAAGTATATTCACTTAGCTTTCTTGAAAAGTGTTGCTGTGAGCACCCTAGAGAAAGGAAAAAAAATCCACTGGTCAGGATCAGTTGGTCTCAGCAATTGTCTTCTGCCATTTCACTATGGTGGTAGAACAGGCATATTCTGGAGAGACTGGGAGCTCAGTTTTATGGTGCAAATTTTAAGAATCAGAGAAGTTCAGAGCAGAACTCAGACTTTTGTTCATCAGTCTATTCATACTGTACATAAACTGAGTATTGATGAATTTCAGCATTCATTAACAAATACCATATATTGATTTTTTTTAGTCAGAGTGGACATTATGTGAACAGTAAATCTAGGAACCAGACGGTAGAGGGTTTATGATTACTACTTAACCGATTATTTATTCTTTTTTTTGTAAGAAAGAATTGAAGGAATTTTTTTTTTTTCTGGAAGACAAATTCAAATACTTCGAAACATAAATGGAAAGAATTCTTATACAACATTCAGCTAGAGACCAGTCACCATTCTTATCACCAGTTTATAAAATGAAGGAGGTAAGAGATAGAAGGTAAGAGAAAGTAGCACAAATGCAGCCGAAGACTGGCAAATCAAGATAAAAATGAGATATCCTGAAGATCAGAGTGGTCCCATCTCATTCATTCCTCCCCTCCCCACCACAAAAAAAAAAAAAAAAAAAGCAGGGGAAAGTTTAACATTAGGCCAAGTATTGATGGTATATACACGGAAACTGTTTACTTTAGATTTTAGAAACTGTTTTTTTTTTATAACCTAATTTTTCTTTCTTCTAATGACCTGTGAGGTATTTCTTTAAGCATCTAAAAGTTGCCAGGTTCTTGAAGTTAACCACTTAGCAAATGTGTGAATGAGTTCAGGTCATTATTCACCTAGAGGGTTAATGCTTCATGTTGTTATATAATATTTTGTTACGGTACAACCAGAAATAAAATATAGAAGGAAGACCTAATTTGTAGATACCTGTAGCACTAAAATAGCACTAACATAGAGATAATTACAAATAGCCAGAACTGGTGAAATAGCTGATCATCTGGAAAAAAATTAAGCAGAACCATTTCTAATGCTTGAAGAATCATTAGTTCTTTTACTTCTGTTGCTGATCCTTTACTTCTTGGTGCCATGCAGGAGTAGAAGTAAAATAATGAATCAAAATATGACATTATTTTCTAATTCTGGAAACAATAATCTCCACTTAGAAAGTGTTTAACAACCCTTTTCTCTTTATTTGAGAATAGGAAAACTCTGAAAAATTAAGGAATTCCTTGTCATTAACCTTTGAGTTATTTATGCTATTCTTATTGAAAAGGGAAGAGGGGAAGAGAATAATATGTATGCTACTATTATGCGCAAAGACTCAAAGAAAATGTAGAAGTTTGACAAGGAACTGAAGAAAAAATTTCCTTCTCTGAACTATCACTCTTGTGGTTTAAAGAATTTTCCAGTGACCTGGAAATACACAGAATGCTGGAGTTGAGACTTTTAAAGGTTTACCATGCAGTACATAGATCTACATGGTCTCCATGTGGTTTAAATCAGACTCTAAACTTGCAGCTGAACCTAAGAACATTTTTCAACTCACCCGTCATAGGTTTTATAACGCTTCATCACCAGCTTGACGGAGCATTTTTTTTACTACTTTGGGAGCTTGTAGGTAGGCAAGAGATAACAGCAGCACTGGAGAGCCACCAGGTGTTTCCAAAATTGYGTATGGTAGTGGTAACTTGTTCCTGGCAAAACCTGAATTATTGTAATGTCTAGCTGTAAAGCAATGCCAGGCATTTTGCTCATGCTGTGTATATCAAAGTCAGTCCAGTACCTTGMCGTCTAATAATTTCTTTTTCAGCCTTATGCTTAGTGACAATTACAGTAGATGTTTAAGCGTGCTATTGCTATTTCATAGAGCATCTACTAGAGCAATTCTTCAGTGTTTCTAAATGGTTTATGTCTTAAGTCCCAGACCACCTTAGTGAAAATTTGAGGAGAGTATTTAGATTTTGACTTGTAAGGGCTTATTTGTATGGGACTCATGGCGCTCTGTTGAGTAGAAACCATTTCAGGTTTTCTTGCCAACTTTATTAGGAAATACCTGAGCAGCTTTCAACAATGTCGCTACTGGCACTGACGTGCCTTTGGTGTCTGCGTCTGAAGTACAGTATTAATTTTTGTTAGGGCTTTGGACAGCTTCTTTTTTAATTGACTCTCTGCTATGTACTTATGCAAGGGAAAGCAAAGGCAGATGTTTTCCATAATTTCTTGCACTTGGTGCAGAATGTGGCAGGGTCTGTGATGGTCTTTTTGTCCCTTGGTGATTGTTTCTACAGCCCGGGTCTGACTCCAGTGAAAGATCTTTTTTCAACCCAGAGAATGTTGTTTTGGCCACTCTCAGCCATCCTGAGCTTTAAAAAGTGTTCACTACATCATATGCCAAGGTAATAGGAGTGAGACCTTATCCTTGGCTCAGCAATCTGGGACATCAATGTAGAGAGCAGAGATCAGATTCAGAGGTGTCAGCAAGATGTACTGCAACATTTTGCACTGGTTAAAGCTCCTAAGGGCATGTGGCTTCACGCCAAGCAGTATTGACTTGCTATAAGCCAAACGAAGGCCTGAGATCTTTTGCAATGGCATGAAGCCTCTAAGGCCTTCTATCAGAATGAGTAGAAATGCTTAATAATAAATGTTGCTATTGAGATTTAAATATTAATGTGTCTATACATACATATTCTCAGGCTGTTTTGTATAAGAACATTGTCCTTTACTAACTCACTGAGCTTTCAGAGTGCAAGTGAGTACTCTTATGGAGAAGTAATGTGTTTGTGAAGCTCTGTTACTGTTTATCCTTTTTTATGCAAATACTTTTATCCATCCTTGCTCAGGTTTTATTCCTCTGTCATTAGGAATCCATTTTTCCATTAGAATTAAAAAAGAAAAACTGTGCTGAAATGCTTTTTTATGAGACAAGTATACGTAAGAAATTTTTAAAATATGTTTAACTTGTTGGATGATCTGATTTTCCCAAAATTAATTTTGTTTACAACAAAACAGGGTTGTTGTGTTTGGTACTTATGCTCAGCATAGCTTCAGAGCTGGAATATCAGATTCTCCACAAAACTAAATGTTGTAAAGTGCTTTGACTAATGTAATTGTTAGATGTTCCCTGACTAGCTAATGACTACATATTCGTATTGATATTATGGGATGGTCCCTTCGGGGAAAGCCTCATATTGTTTCCTGTCAGTTTGCCTGCTGAAGTGAAGTGCTACAGGCAATGCAGAATGTTCAAGAATAAAGTCTGATTAGTTGACGCTGAGGTGTACATGGCAAATAAAACACTAAGTGTGAGCTAATAATCCAAATGGTTCCCTAAAAAGAAGCATTAAGACACCACAAAGTCATTTTTCATAAATAAAAGTTAAGTGGGTGAATGTTTTTCAGATTGCCATGCGGGGTCTTAAAATACACAAAGATAAAATTCTCTTTGCCTTCTAGTTGCAGAGGTCTAGTGGTAAGAGAGGAGGAAAATATAGTGGAGAATGAAGAAGAGATTTCCTGGTGTTTGAAGTTTTGTAGAAATTAAATTTCTCCTCATGCATTTGTTATATTCCTTGCATTACCAGGCAAAACAAGTTTATTTTTCTGATTAAATTATCTATTTAAGGAACAGTTTCTGACAAGCTCTTTGGGATGCAGATTGAGAAAGTAGTGACGTTTCTAAAGCTGAGGGCCTTAGTAAACCTCACCAGATGTAGAAATCAATATCTGAAACATTATGATGGGTTTCACCGACTGGCCTCTGGTCAAATTCATATACATGCCCAGAACGTAAACTGGATCCTTAGTCTTGATACTGTATGAACAAATATACATGGCATACCTTATCCTGGGTTACCGCTACCTCCTTGGGGAATTAAAACCTACAAGTGAAAAGGTGACTGGTTGCTACTGCTTTGCCTACATAACTATCTAGTCAAATATCAAAGAATTATCAAAAGTTTATCCAGTCCGTGGCTCGGAAGGTCCGAGCTCAGCAGCAGTATTGCAAATGTCCCGGCCTTTAGAATACAGCAAAATGTCACCTTTTAACCTAGCATTCACCCACAAACACACAAAGAGGAAGAAAAAGCTCAGAAGTAGCAAACACAGTGGCAGCTGTTCTGCTTGTCTCAAGGAAGCAAAAGAAAAGGAATCCATTAGCTATAGGTGTGGGTTTTTTTCTTCATGAGGTAGCCAGATGCAGTCATGATATAGGCATAGTGGGATCCTATAGTGGAATAATACCCTACCACAAATATTTAAAAAAGTTTCATTATATAAGGATATATAGAGTAAATAAAGAATGTCCAGAATGTTTTAATGAATAAAAAATATACATTAAGAATTTTTAATTTTTAATTCCAAAGGTTAAGAATGAGAAAGAGGGAAAAATTAAAARGGCATGCATGAAAAATGGCTTTCAATGTGATAATTCCTGTAATATCATTCTTGATCACTTCTGTGCTTTAATTTGAGTTGTTAAATCCATTAAGAGGCAGGTTAAATTATATTAAATTGCTTAAATTGTCACAAGGCTATTTTTCAGTTAGAGCGTCTTCCAAGAGAAAGCGTGAACACACTCCAACAGAAGGCATGCCCACTGGGCCTCAGCTGAGAGGAAGGGCAGCCAAAACCCCCAAGAGGAGGAGAGGAAACGACATGCAACAAAGGCCTTGGTGAGGCGCAGGCCAATCCGCACTTTCTGAAAAAAGCCTCTTTCTCGTATGTGCACAGGAAAAGAGGTCTGACACTTAGAGCATGGTTGGAGTACTTGGAAGCGGTAGTACAGGATCTGTCAAGCTGATAGTGAAGGAAAAAGCTGCCATTAAAGGGTGTTAACTTTGCCAAACTTTAACTCTGCAGGATAATTTTTTTAATGCCAAATATCTGTTTTGCATTCAATTTGTATTAAACATTCAGCACAATCTATCTCCCATTGCTCAAAACAAAACTGGGGAAAACATGTTAGATTCACATTTTAAAAGCTGTGATTTTTCCACTAAGGATATCCACAATATCTATGCAGTATCTATATTTTTGAGAAAGGAATTGAAATTTAGCACAGGAGGATTTTCTGTCAAAAATATGTCTTCTCTGAAGCCATGAAAAACTCACTTTACACATGTTCAACAGGGCTTGTTAGACTTTAGCTGCAAAATGCCCCRAAAATAGTCTGCAATGGTCAGACTCTACCTTGCAACTGCAGGACTGCATAAAAATGTCCTAGCAACTTGTTCCTGATTGCTGCAAGCTACTATGTCACTGGGACTCAGAAGTAAGGGCAGAAAGATTATCTCTTCATATATCTACTGTGCTAGCTTTCCAGAAACTTGAAAAGAACCTCACTAAGAGGCAGAAAGAAAAAACAAACAGAAACTGTGGTTTGTTGAAGGATGAAGAAAAGGAGGGAATGAGGTAATGGGATTTGAGGATGATAATTAACGTAACACAAGATCAAAATAAAAGGTTGGAAGAGCCAAGAAAGGACAACAGTCCTGGAAAGAGAAAACCATGGAGCACTGGGACTAGGGTTTGGGCTAACAAGTTGATGTCCTTGCTGAAGCCAGGAACCCTGCAATGGTAACTGAACCTGAAATGGGCATTGGCTGGCGGGAAGATGAGCAAGACCAGAAAGTGGGCAGACTGGAAAGAAATGAATAGCTACTGAATCAGCTATGAGTTGAAAAATGGAAGAAAGAAATTGGTCACTGAACCACAAAGTGCAATCCAGGACTGTGAAACATGGCAAAGTAAGTACCAGTTCTCTGCATGTAGGGCCTTACGAAGAAGAGGCTGATAACATACTGCTGCTGGTGGTTACATAGGTTAGGTCGAATGGCAGGTAACAGTGCTGATGACATCCGAAAGCTCTCACTGTGCTGATGAACTGTGTGCATGCTAACACAACATAAATTTCTGGTTGGAAATGTGGCAGTAAATTGCATTTCTTTACCAAAAATTATGAAGAGGTTTTTACAGTCACAATGTTAACAGGAATACCAGAGTTAAATTAGCCTATGAAATAGCATTTCCAACATTTCCAGTCTTTTGTGTGTTTCCATTTACAACCTTGAAGTTAATTAACAGAGGAATGTGTGTATGTGAGTTTGTAGGTGTGTGTGTGTATAAATATATGCAGACAATGTAGGCTGCAGAAGAAGAAACAAGTCTCATGCTTTCGTAGCCTTCCCATAGCAGTCATTGCCGAAGATAGAAACTAATTATCCAGGAGCGACATTCAGTTGCCTTCACCAAAGGCTATTAACTTCCTTCCATAGATCTGTCCTGTTCCTAAACACTTACTTACAACATAATCTTGATTCATCCCTAAAGCCTGGTCAATCCTGATCTCTCAATAAGGCAAAGAGTGTCTGTGAAAAGAAAAGTATGTGATCGTGAGGCTAATGAAAGACTTTAACATTGGTATTGGATAATTGTCGATTCCGTGATTTTACTATTTTCTTAATGCAGATTTTTTGTTAATATTACCTTAGAGGGTTCTTTTAGGAAGGAAAACTTGTAACGGTATTGCTTGGTGATAGATATTTTCATAACAAACTGCCTAACTTTGGGTTAACTATGCTTTTTTTGAAAATTACAATGCAGACTGATTTTATGAAGACAGAAACACTGATCTTTGCAATTCCTTGCTATATCATTTCTGGTCTACAAAAGGAAAGGAAGAAACCATTATTCCATGTTTTTTATTTTTCCAGGGACTCACAATCTTTTCACAGATAGACTGAGTGTCAATCCATATGCATATGTCTGAAGAGTTATAAATTATTTTCTTGCATTATTAATTGTATCTGTTTTATTACACAATGGCTGCTACAACTGGTTCCACCTACATCTGTAGAAATGCATGAAAGATTTTAGTAATGCAGATTTTTGCTGTCTGCTTTAGCAACCTATATTTAACACTTTAAGCATTAGTAGCATGATATGACAAGTGCTTTCCACTGTTTCTTTGTTATAGTATGCCTGCCTCTAGGTCCATAACTTTCAGATACAACTCCCCTTCCCACCCTATTGTCAAACCAAAGAGGGATAGTTGCTGGGCAGCATTATTTGCTCTCTTTTACAGTTTGCTGTACACATATTTTTTCTTGATCTATGTCCAAGTATAATCAGGTCCAGTAAGCAATAAACAACTAGAAAAAGTAAACATTAGGGGTGAATAATTTTATCAGTAATTTTTTTAATCAGTAATATTATCTCATCAAATGCTCCATTGTGGACAGTTTGACTCTGAAATGAAAATTATTTCCACCAGGAAAATGACTTTTGGGGTGTAGCTACACCYTAACTTTGTTCAAAAGTGTGCATAAGAATAAGGGAAACAAGGGAGCATATAGTTCTCCTATGTTCTTCATATGCTTAACATACAGAGATGTTTAACTCCTGCCAGAACTTGATACAAAGCCACAAGAAACCAAGTGGGGTCCTTCCACTCATCATTGACTTCTGCAGAATTTGGACCAAACCATCTATTCACAGCTAGCAAAGTAAATCTACTGATTGTTCACATAAACAACTATGAAGAAACAGTCACTACATTTAATTTTGTGTGCCTACATTCCACTAAAAAGTTATAGTGGCTTTCAAATGCAGGATCCATGGAAATTGTCATTGATTTCAGTTGGTTTTGCATTATCCATGATGTCAAGTTAGTAAAACAGTAAGAGAAATTCATACTTTTCTAAGGGTAGAAAAATACTCTCTCAAACTGACTTTATTCTCAGAGAAGGGTATGGCAGGAAGAGAAAAGAGGTGCTCAAAATTAACTGGAAGTAATAAACGCAGATCATTATGTAGGCTTTTGAGAAGAGCTGTATGGGCACTTCTTGTTTGKTTGGTTGGTTGGTTTCCCTRATGAGTGGACTGAAGTCTGTGGGAAGCACCAAAGGCATTTTGCTTGATTCTGCTCGCTACACAGAGAATATTCTGGTTCTCCATCATGATATTTATTAAGCAAAGATCGCAGTATAGTTCAGTTCCACAGCATGGAAGCAGATGTGAAGCCTCCAGAGCAGGGGTCTTGCTACCTCCAGATTTGTATATGCTTCAGGACTAGGGCAGAGTAGCATGCACCAATTTTAAGCATAAATGTGGCAGTGTTGTGTTCAGTATGACTTTTTGTGGTGTATGAGTTAGACAAATCCTTCACCACCTTTTAGACTGAGGACAGGTGAATTCAGCATGTGGTTAATTAATAATTCAGCACAGTATCAATTCTTTTTTTTTTTTTAGTTTATGGGTCTTGTTTTAGTGTCTTGCAGGGAAGAAATGAAAGAATGCATTGTGCTGATCTAATATGCTTGTCTCCCAAATAGATTTTCTTAAAGAGCAACTACTGATACATAATTATAGAAATCCCACTGAGCACAGCTATAATCACCTCTCCACCCAAATATCTGTTCTTAATTTTATTATTTGTAATATGAAGCTCTATGGAAGTAATAATAAAACTTAATTAAAGATACATTGTACAACAGCTTTTCCAGTTGAGCAGATTGAAGCTACAGCTTAACTCCCTTGCACCCTGTAAATACACATTTAGTTCTTTGACTTTGATATGAAATGTCCAGCCACTGTTTCCTCTGGGGAAATATTCTCAGCAGAAAAGCTGAGAATCCTACAGTCAATAAAAACAGAAAGGAAAGGAAAGGAAAGGAAAGGAAAGGAAAGGAAAGGAAAGGAAAGGAAAGGAAAGGAAAGGAAAGGAAACAGGAAAAATATTTCCTGAAATAATACAGAGCTTAAAAAAGAGCAATAGACTTAGAAACACTTTTTATACTGTTACATTTGTTAAGGACTAGATTTATCAGAGAACTGTTCAACAGTGTGGGACTGGTTTGATGCTATGTCATTCAAAAGGATACAAGATTTTTTTTAGCAAGACTGTGAATGATATGAAATCTCTCTTTTAAAGTCCACAGCTCATACTGTTATATCAACTGTATAGTTGTAGCAGAAGTTAAAGTAACTATAAACAGTAATGTTTTCAGCTAATAATATCTTGAATAGTTTTTTTTTTTTTTTTTTTTTTTTATCTTGTAATAGGTAAGTTCAGATCACCCCATAACCAGAGTGTAATGAAATTGTCAACATTTTCTTCATTTCTTCTTTTCCTGACAAATGGTGTGAACATATCACCTTTTTCTCTTAATGGAAAACCTAACTGGAATACATCAAAATGCTATTAGGTTTTTCATTTTCTACCACAATTTAATGCTGGGGAATGCATGCAACCTTCATCTGCGCACGACTGTAAAATATTCCCTGTCCCTGATAAAATGACTGCAATGGAAAATCAAGCAGAATTGTTCTCTGTTTTGTATTGCTATTCCTTTGTTACAGTCTCTCTCTGGCTGTGTGTAGGAGGATTATCAAGGCTACACAAATACACATGGGTTATATTACCTAAAATGTGCTGAAAATGACTTAACTAAAATGTTAATATGTAAACATGTTTAATTAAAAAGTCTCCATCTTCAACAATACTTTGCTACATACTGCATTTCTTCAAAAATAAACAAAGTGAAGCAAACAATGCATTTATCATAAGTTTCAGGAGGTGTTGATTTCAACATTATGTAGAAAATAGAGAAAAAGATCAAGTACCTTCATCCCGAGGGAAATATCTGTAACCTATTCGTTGTTTAATTCATTTTGTCATGAGCTAAACCAATAGTGAGATACAAAGTAAATCTAGGCTTGCATACATAATATAAGTCAACACAGAGCCTAAAAATGAAATCCTTCATCTATAATATTACACTTTACAAGATCAAATCGTGTTCCTTTTTGAGGCAATTTCTTTAAATGGGAGCAAAATTGGGCCCTTGCGTCGTATCCCTCAAAGGGAAAATCCATGCAAGAGTGCATAACAAATTGTTATTGTAACCTAAGTACAAAATGCATAATTATGATAGCAAGTTTCTTTAATAACATGGTGTACTAAATAAAATTAATGATACTTTTAAATTCCTATCATCTCGTATGTATTTGAAAACTAAAAAAAAAAAAAAAAAAATTTCTATGTAGCAATTATTTTTGTCTCTAAAGCAGTTATAGTAAGTAAAATGGAACTTCTTCATCAAGTTTTATGAATAAAAAGGCACATTATTGAAAGAACATCAACATTATAAACTTGTATTTGTCTAAAGATATTCATGTTTTCTGATAATTAACTATAGTAATTTTATAAATTATACATATGTATGTGTATGTAGTTAAATATACATTTCAGACTAAGTCTTTGTATTAATACAAGTGAAGGAATCAAATAGGAAGTAACTTAAAACTTTTTATTTGATTTCATCCAGAAAATTCTGTATCTATCTAGAGGATTTTACAAAGAATGCGGAAAGAAAATAAGTAATATTTTCCCTTTTCCTTTTTTAAACAATACATAATGTGCAGAAGAAATCAAAGTTCTGGAATAGTTGTTTCAATGTAAAATAACATCAAATTATTTGGATTAATTGGTGCTTAAAAACAAAATTTCTGGATTTAAAATCAAAGGAGCAAAATTGAATAAATGTTTTTTCTCCAAGCATCCTATATAAGTACCTATTCATTCTGAAAAATAAATGTTGCTAGAAAGAGAATATAGATTTTTTAATAATTGTAACCAAATTGGAATAGCAATAATAACAATAATAACAACAACAATAATAATAACAACAATAATAACAATAACAACAATAACAATAACAATAACAATAACAATAATGCTGTCATTTTGGTTAAGGCAGCACTGATTTAAGGGATGACTTCGAGGCAGTGCTTCCTGTTGCCAGTTAGCAGCACCTAGATCTGGTCCACTGAGGCTGCAAGAGCAGCTGTAGACAGGTGTCCTACCCTTCTCCATGCTCATCAGCGAGCTGTGGCTATTGTCTCAGCCAGAGACATTGTCAGCCCCTAGGAAAACCAGAGATCAAATGTAGAGGTCATTAGCTAGCACCTTTTGGTCTTGCTATAATAACATCCCAATTGCATACATGGCAATTTACATAGCATTACCCATTATGCTTTGTGCTGCAATTTTGCTTTTGGAGGTTGCTCTAACTTGATTAACTCTCTCTTAAGAGTGCCTTTTCGAAGCATGAAAGCCTCGCATTTACACATTTTACTCTATTCCTTGTTGGCAGCTTCTTTGAAACTAAGGTACTGTGTCAAATTGTACTGGGAGTCCTGAAAATAGAACCGTAAAAAAAAAATCCATAAGGTAAGACCCAAAACATCCACTAACAAAATGTCCAATTAAAACCAGTTAGGTGGCCTTGGTAGGCCTACAGCCTTTCTGAATTTGCAAACCTCAGTAGATATTTTTAATTGCTTTTTCTGTATTATTTATTTGTTTTATCTGTAATTAGATACACAGACTATCTGCCTCTCTTGTTCATTTTCTTCAGCATTAGCTGTTCACAGTGGATATTCCTTCCACTAGGTATCTGTCAGAATTTGGGATTCTATACCCATTATCGAGATTGATAGCAGTTATCAAACCTCAAAATACGCATGTGTTTTTTAAATATTAGCTGTCACAGTGTGATAAGTTGTGTTGGATTGTATGTTGCAGAGTGTAGCACAGACCCCAGTGGGGCTCAGTTTTAAAGATGAACATACTGAACTTGATGGCAGAGCACAGAAGCAGCATAAACACATAGGCACAGATAGAGACACAGGTGCACACACACAAAGCTGGTGTTCAATATTTAATGGAAATCTATAAAAATTGTTCAACATCCTTACCTTTTGTTTTCCAACATAATTTAATTACATAAGTAAAATGGAAATTTTGGTTTTACATTTGATAGACTGGATAAAATTTGCTGTAAATTTTGAATAATTAGTTAAACTGAACATGCAAAAAGGTTAAAACACTGCAGAGAAATGCAAAATACAGGAGGGAACAAGTGCTAATTGACCTGTATTATATAAGAGGAATATGCATTTTACAGAGTAGTGGTCTACCAAAGCATTAGGAGATGTCTGGAAAATGTGATCCATAACGCATCTGCTGAATCTCTGTGAAATCCTTCCTATTTTGGAATATTAATGAATTCATTTTTGTTCAGAATAACTTCTTATCCTTTAAAAAAAGCAATCAGAAGATCTTGATTACACTCTTTTTATTTACCAGCAAAAATGAGTGTTGTTAGTGCTTTAGAGGCAACATACATACATGCATCCATATATGCATAATAGCATCATTTTAGCCCATGAGTCCAGTCTTTCTTTTACACTCCTAAATAATCTCAAAACATTTTACACATTCTTTTCTGCAGAAATTTGCATATTAATGCAGTCTAATTGGCTACTCTTGTAGCCTTTAATGCTATCATCTGCAGTATTCCGATATCTTTAATAAAGAAGCTGTAGAACAGTTTTTGGCTCTTTAATGGGGACTTTAAAAGTATATAATTATCCCTTTGTGCATACAAACTAACAGAAACACTTTTATACTGACAGAGGATTGCTGCTATTATTTATTTTTTTATTTCTCTAAAAGGTAGTGGTGAAGAATTCACTTCTAGAGAGCTAAAATGTGGTATTTTAATTAAGTGGAAAACTTGAAAAGGGAAGCTTTTTGCAGAGGGGGCTCAATTGCTTCTTACAACCTTTCTGAAAAGGGCAGAGTGTTAAAACAAACCTCCCACTTTTATTTTCAAAAGCAAAAAAATCAGAAGCTAAAGATAATCTCTCCATTAGTATTATTAAAAGTGTTCAGCTTTCTTCACATGCTTTAGAAGCAGACAGACTTGTCATGAGCATCACATTTGCAAGCACTGTCACAGCTACTGAAGGCTCTGGTAAAAGCACAGAAGTACGTTAACAGTAACTGCAAGCAGCCTTTGGGGAACAATAGGCTTACCTATACTGTGCCCAGCTATTCAAAAAAACAAGTTGCTTTATTATACTCCATACTCGCTTTAGTGCTCATATAGTGCTTGACCCAGCCTCATTTTTTGAAGTACTGTCACTAGTTCTAAACACCTTTTTCATTCCCTTTGGGTTAGCTAATTTGACTGTTATAGCATTCACCAAAATAACACTGAATACAGCATGTAGCATCCAATATGTTCTACTGCTAGAGAGAGAAACCTTCCTTCAAAGGTTCTTCCATTTTTTTTTCTGTGCACACACACATTTGATCATTTGTCTTCTTCTAAAAGAAAGAAAGATCTAAAAATTATTTAATTATCTTGACAGATACATGTTGACAATAATTATATATAAAAACCCGTTGGTATTAAGACAATAGCAAAAAGTAACTCAGGATTTGCAGAACAATTGTAATAGTGTCATTAGTGCCATAAAACTTCTCAAGCATGTCAGAATCACTCAGCAAGAACAAWGTGGGACACTATTACAAAAGCCTTGTCTAACTAGGAAGTAATTTCTGTTTGGATTTCACTGTGTTGTTTTGGCAATTAATCTGCTCTAGGTTGGTTGCATTGTTGAACAAAAATACATTTTAACGTGCTGTGTGGATGCCTTACATAGGGTGATGGAAAGTGGGCTAAATTTGCATGACCATACTTTGTCTGCTGTGATAAAGCCATGGCTGCAGTATAATCAAGCTGAATAAGTGATCAGCTAGGATAGTGTYTTCAGATCTTTTTTTCCTTAGGTCAAGTAAGTCCCTAACTGACATACTTTTATAGGATTAGGCAAGATCTAACTAGGTTTGGCATCTAATCTGTTTTAGACAGTGGTTCATTTTTTCCATCATTTCTATCCATAGGGAGGCAAGGTCACCCAATATGTAGACAGAACAGACTGTACTTCTGCATGTCAAATAAAACAAGGGGAACGCAGACAGTTTTGAAAGAGAGTCTGAAACTCTATTCCATTTCAGGCATTGTGAAAAAAGAACTATCTATTGCCAAATGGTGAAATAGACTTTCTAAAAGCAACAAGTTATGTGCAGGTCTTGGTAGGTGGTATAGCAAGCCAGAAATGTTGTAGTACTTTAAACATTTTTGACTTGCTGAAGCACAGAAATGACAGCCATTGCTTCTGTTCCCTTTCATAACATTCATTTCCTGATCTTTAAAAAGGAAGAATCTAAAACCACCTCAGCTTGTATGTGTTTCAGATGACCAAATAGCCATAGAAAAGGTGAAAACATCACAAATTAATAAAAATGTGTCTGTAAACATGCTGCCTAATTTTTCCTTCTCAGCTATAAAAGTAGATGCATGAGTATCTAGTCCAATAACAGAAGTAAAAGTATGGTTCAATAATTTTATTTTTCTAAAGATACTCTATTGAATGCATTCTTATCTTCAGAAACTGAAAAAATAGATGGACATCTTCAGAATCCCCATCAACTCTCCAATTACAATAAAAGTAATGACTGTGCAAGGCAGTTTTTATATAACATGGAAGAATTAAGATTTCCTCACTAGTCATCCACAACTGAATCCTCCCAAAAGGAAATCTGAATGTGTGTCTCCAGCAAACAACCAGAAACCAGGGCCAAAATGACCCTTAAGATAGTTCAATAAAATGATTAAACTGAGTGGAGATGTTTGGGGAGAATAGTTAATACCACAGACTAAGCACTACGCCATTTGTTTGAAAGTCAGTCAGGAAGATTTGACTGCATGAGTACCTTAAAAACCAGCAGGGAAGGGTTAGATTCCCCTTGTTGATCAAGTTCTGTATATTCTTATGAAATAGAGCTCAAATACATTTTAAAAGAATGGTTCACCTTTTGTCTGCTTCTGGCACTAAATGTAAGAAGACGACGAGGTAGGCAGAGAAAAAAGCAAATGGTTCATCACTACTTTACAGATTCCTTAAAGAGACTCTTTTCAATTATATGTGTGTGAGAAGTGGACTGTTATATACATGTACCGTCTTGGTGAAATCATTCTCAGAATGTTTAGGAATGTTCCCTGGCAGGAATATTGAAAAAGTCACAATATTTTTCTGTTCATTACAGTAATTTCCACTTATAAAAAACCCAGGCAAACACCTAAACATCCAGGGCATGGATCAGAAATGGCTTTTTACCCAAAGAAGATACTGCTTTAGATATGCAGCAGGACAGAAGAGAAACAAAATGTCAACCCAATCTCTGCATCCCCTGGAAAACAATCCATATAAATTATATGGAATAAAATTGCTGATATATTCTGATCAAGCACCTTTGTATTAAAAGAAGTCTGAGATTTAATATGCTGGAATTCTCTATTTCCTCTTGGAATGGCCACTGGAGAGGATGGCTCCTTCAGCTCACTGCTGTGAGTTACTCATGGAAAATAAAATGCAAAGAATGCAGTTCTCCCTCTCACATGCTACACCTGGCTTGTGGATAAAGATAACGGCTCTAGTCCCTGTTGCTTTCCATTCTTCTTTTCTTCAGATGACTTAATTCATCACAAGCAGGGAAAGCAATAAAATATATGGGAGAAGCAAGTGCTGCAGCATGAACATAAAATGTGCCTTTTATATATTCAAATTCATATCCAGTTGTAGGAAATATTCATGACTAATATTAAACTAAGCCCAGAATTAGGCAAAATGCAACAGACATATATTGAAGTGAGCATTTTATTATGTGCTATGTCAGTCAGATTAAAGAAAAGAGTGCATGACACCGACAGGATATTGCATGTATATCAAGCAATCTATTTATATATGACAGGGAGGGTTTGATTTCTGGAAGGAGTGACAACCCAATGAAATAACTGCTCGCCTTCAAAATTACTATAGTCTAAATGTATACCCTTTAGAATACAATTTTAAATTACAATTAACAAAATGTAGATAAATATGTTTGGGAATCAATTCTGACATACAGAATCGAGGAAGAAGAAATAATCTGTAAAGATACCAAGAGGTTTCTGAGTGTCATCAGCACCTTGGCTCTGAAAAACTGAACGAAGGAAGCAAAGGATATTTCTCTGAGAATCCCAGAGAAGGTAATCTAATAAAAGGGCTGATTCGTTAGGTGCCAAAAAGGCCTTGAAGTAGAGGCGGGGTTGGGAAGTTATATTGCACTTTTTTTCCCCCAAGACCAACATGTAAACTAGAGAAGTGAATCTGCTGTGATTAACAATATCTGATCAGGATATGAGCCTGTTTGTAATAATAAATTGCAACGTCTCACGTGCTTCATTACTGCTCTAGCCAAGTTAAAGCTTTTGTTTTATTGCATCAGTGTTTCTGGTCATTTGCTTCCTGCTCTGCTGTAACATTGAGTAAATATCTGCAGAGACAGAAACTTCAATGCTAGACAAGAGATAATTGCTGCACCATTTTTAAATAACCCTTGCTGGGAGGAAAAAAAAAAAGAAACAACACAGAAAACCTAAAGAACTAAAGCTGAACCCACTAACTTCATTACCTGCAAAGATAAAGTGCATTGAAACAGAAATTCTTTGAGTTCACAATCATTACACTTGGATGCTAATACGAGAGAGTAGGATAAAGGAAAAGAACAATCAATGGTCAATTGACTTTATTTCTTTTTCTAGAATTATAATTTGCATGACTGTTACATGTTTCCAAGGTTATCTGAGCAGAACACATACAGCCCATCTGACACGCCGTCCATAAAGTAGGCTGAATGAGAAAAGCAGATATTCCATGTGAGACGCATCAACCTGCATTCTAGGCAGTAATGAGAATCACTGTAGTCAAATCTCCTCTTGCTCTTATTTCCATGAGGTTTCAGCAATATCCATTTGGTGCATTTGGGGGAGCTATAGGACAGATGCAATCACGTATGGCTTTATACATCAATAATTTCAAACCGTATTCTCTCATAACCTTTCCTTCTTTGTTCAAAAGGGGACTTCCATTTTAAATTATAATCTATGACTTTTGAAACGGATGTTAAAGTGTCTTGCCGACAAATTCTTCTGGTTGATTTTCTTCTCTCTTCTTTCTTCTTCTCCTTCTTGCTGTTTTGAAAAGCCATCATGGTAGCATTATGTGAAGGTGAAAGGTACTAGACTGTAAGGCGACAATTAAGCTCCCATTTTTTAGTAGGATTGCTATGGGTATTATGTATTTAGGAGATGTTAATCGAACTTGCACACTGATGTTAAAATCCAGCATATATTAGCTACTTATAACCAGAGATTAAACCATTTCCATAACACACTGCTAACACCTTAGTCTGAATACTTTCTACTTCCAAATCTCACTCTACATTAAGCTTGATTACTTGTGGCTTCATAATGCATTTGCTAATATCATCTTAATCCTTCAGTGGCATTATACTGTGTAACAATGAATAACGACCCAGATACAGGAGCTGCTGTATCACAAGATCCAAGGAAGATTTAATGCAAGGAAGCAAAATTATCTGAGGTTGTCATGCTTAAATAATAATTATTAACGTGGGCTAAGAAAATCCTGGCCTCTGATTGGATAAAAGCTGCTAAAACCCAGGATGATCTTTACCTTCTTATCTCCGGCTCAAACTTCTGTTAAAAGCAGGTGCTTCCTGTACCAGACCTTGCTCTGAGTAGCAGCGTGGCTGCAGATTTATATGCTCTTGCACCCTAACCTGAAATGAAAGCAGGTTCTTCTCAGAAACATTTAAAAGATGAAAGTGCTCTAACAACAAAGTACATGATTAAGCAACCTTTTTGTGATATAAACTACATGTTTTGAAAATGTCAATGCTTTCTCATTTTTTGTTGAAAAAATAAAGTGCATTTCTGATTGAAACTAAAGTGCCTTTGTGATTAAAAGTGAAGGCAGAATTTCACTATCATGCACCAGCTGCTTGGATAGGGAGACGAAGGCCGCATAAATGGAACAAAACTGAACTATATTCATGAATCAGAGAACACTTTTTCAGCTGGGCATAATATCCTTCTTTACTGGCTGTCCTCAACTATTGCGTAGAGTTACACATTTGCTGCGCTCCATTGCAGAAGTGGCTGTATTTCATTTCATTTAACTAATTCCTTTCTCTCTCTCCCTATAGAAAAACAGTTCTTTTAGAATGAATGGCTTGATATGGACATAAATGTTCACTATTACATTTTCATTCTTATCAGAGCTTTGTAAGGTGCTGAATGCAGTAAGAGAATTTTGGATTTGGGGGATCCAAGCTTCTTTCTTGATTCTGTTAGGAAATCAAGATTGAGATCTTTGCACACATGCTTAAGAGATGTAAGAGTTAGGTCTGCACTGCCTTTTATAGGACATCTATGGCTGTCTTCAGGATCTCATCAATTCCCCCTCTGGGCATCAAGACAGTGGTGGAGTTCAGAGCTGCAGCTGGTGCTTTGTGAAGAAAGCAGAACACCACAGGCTTCAGTAAGCACAAGCAGGACACCCAGATGTTTAATATGACCCCAAATAATATGGGAAAACATATCTGCAGACTGTGTCTTCAGCCACAGTTAACAATGTCTTTGAAGCAACAGTGTAGATGAACTCTCAGGTGGGCAACAGAACTGCTGTCCTCTCCACAACAGCTCTACCCTCCCATCAGGTGCAAGATACATGAAACTTAACAAACTTTCTCTCTCCTCTAAAAAGGATGATGCATAGGTATTTTACATGTGATGCTGAGTTCCTGACATAAGAGGAAGCTCTGTTGCAGCTCAGTTTCTCATGAGGTAGCTTATGGCTAAAAAGCAAACTACAGTCTTAGTCATTCCCTGCCTCAATTTACCCATTCATCTAATTTGTAAAAAAAGAAGTGGACTCTGACTGTTCCACAGACCAAGTAGTTATTTTCTTTGGTGATATCTTGACTGAGAAGAGTGGCAGGGACAGCAGAGGACACAGGGGAATTTTAGCTATTTCACCTTTCAAAAATTCTGGTTGAAGAAGTTATTCCAGGTTTCTTCCTGGGATGATGGACCTTTGTGTCTCTGAGTGCCAAACTGACTGTGCACAGGGAGAGGAATTAGCCTGATCTACTTTGTTTCTACCAAGGGACTGTGAGTACTTAAAACTGACTCCAACTTCTCTCTCCTTCCTAGCAGAGGACCTTCTTTTCTTTTGTGCCTCCCTTTCCTCCCCTTCTCCCAGATGATTTTTCCATTATTATTGGATTCTTTGATTTTCCTGTCTGTGGAAAATGAGCTTGTGCAAAGAGTGCACTGTATGGGTTTGATAGTACTTCTAAGTCAGTGATAGCATTTTAATGTCTTGTTTTTACTGGCTATTGAGTCTGGCAGTCTTAGCCAGTAAAGAGGGAGGGAAGGGGGCTGCAGACAGCCTGCCACTCTTCTGGATTCCTACCATGTGCAGCTCTGTCTGATGATGTATTTATTCCCAGTTTCTTGAGAAGCAACATTTTACTTGGACAGTGGAAAAGGAGATACACTTAAGGGTTCCCATTTGAATTCTTCAGGTGAGAAATGAATGTCCCAACTTTGATTCCACTGAAGTCTGGGGCAGAAAATGCATAAATGAATGAATGAATAAATAGATACAGATAGTAACGGGTGCAAGATTGATCTCTGAAGTATGAAACAGCATCATCCCACAGAAGGAGAAGACCTGTCAGGTCTCATGCTGTAGACATCTGACAACTGAGGCATTCCCAGGGCTGCACTGTGGCCCAGTGCCAGGTGCAGCTGATGGGCTCACCAGCTGGTTGCATCTGGCACCCAGAGCTCTGCGAGTGCCGCAGCACGAGGCTGCGGCATTGTGTTGCCACTGGGAGCTCTCTGAATTTGAGCTTTTGCCAGGTGCAGCCTGCTGCCGTAGCCTTGCCTTTGTCCCCAAACCTGCCTCCCATCATACAGCCCCCGCCTCATACCTTCTTCCCTCCTCAAGTCATATGTCCAAAATATGGAGACTTACAGACTGGGTGAAGAAATAGAGAAGTCTGGGAGTGGGACAAAAGAGTCTCACAGCTTTGCCATTATTGCATTTTTAGGGGATTTTGTGGGAGGAACTGTAAGCAACATTAGCTCCATCCCTCTCTATGGGCCAATTTTAAAGATTTGATCACATTCTAGAAAAATACTTTCTCTGTATGTCCAAGCTTCTCAGGCAATATATATTCTTTTATATGTTAGGAGCACATTTATAGAATCCATTTCATGTTTTCATTATTGAGTACTTATAGTACTGCGTAGGCCAGTGAAAAAGAGTCCTTTAGTGTCATTTATATGAAAAGTATACAGTAAGCTGTTTCTATTCAGTGTTTTACTGGTTAACTAGAGCAGGGTAATGGTAAACGTTTACTGGAATATATAGGCCACCTACATTAGAAGGTAAATTGTATTCATAATAAATTGCCTTATTCCCTGCATTGCACGTAAGGAAACCTAGACTGTGTAAGCAGTGAAATTTGCTTTACAGTTAACTATTTTATCCGTTTAGTTGTGAGGAAAGCTGAAGCAGATGCGATTGTATGCAGGCATTGTAACACCTGGAAAACACGAATTTCTTGTTGTGTACAAATCTGTTTATTCACACAGAACAGAAAGTGACTGGGATTCCACAACTGTGGAAAAATGAACCTGTCTATGGATCAGGCTCTCTCTTTTATAGTGACAATAAAAATGACAAAATAGTGAGAGTACAAAATTAAGAGGGGAAAATAGACGCTAAGGTTTGGATCCAGAATTAGAAGGAAAACAATTTTTTTTTGAGAAAGAGGATGTGGCCGAAGAGTTCATGTATAATACTGTAAAGCCCTGGATTCTGAGTCTTTAATAGTAATTTCTTGGTATTTTGAGGGGGGAGGGAGGAAATCTTTAGCACTTTATCCTAAGGTCATTTTCTTGAGCCAATGCTCCCCAGGCCTCTTACAAAACSAGCAGAAATTTTGCTTACCTCTGCTGTGCCAAAGAAGAAACCTCTTTCTACAAAACTCAAAAGAACTACATGCTTTTTATGTTAGACAGTGTCCAGCCTTTATGCAAGAGGTCTAGCTTATTCAACTGATATATCTAAGATGCAGATAAAGGGTTCACAGGAAAGAAGCTGAAGTAAATAATACCACAACTTTCCCCTTCAAAATTAATTAAGCTCCTGATGTCAGTATAGGTTCAACCAAACCAACTTTCTATAGTATCTTCTCTTTTAACTTCACCTCTCTCCCCATCTGATTGTACGTCAAATTTGGCATCTCCAGCACTTATAATACCCTAGGTTTACCCTGTACTCATCACCAGCTCTGAGATATGCCTAGTTCTACCATATCATCCTCCTAGTCCCCAGGCACTTGACTGCTTTCACATTGCACTTTGTAAGACAGACTGCTTCCCCAAGTCTTTCTCAGTGTAGTTGATATTCACAATTCCTAATCATCAGGAGCATCAGAAGAACGTGTTAAAGTCAAAGGCAAACTAACCCTGACTTCTCTGGTTTAATAATTGACACGCTTTAAATTAAAATAAGACTAAGAATGTCTTTAACTGTACTCATTTTTTCCTCCAGGAAGGAATTACCTTGAACAAAATACCCAAATTTGACTCGTAAATTGGGCAGCATGAAGGCCTCTTTAAACTATGTACAATGCAGTAAGTATAAAAGTCTCTTTTCAAATTTATATCAAGAATATGCCAGCAATGTGTGGTTATAACCTCATCTACAGGAGCACATTTATACTCACTTAAGTGGTAAAAACAAAGATAGTTTTATTTTCACATAAACTTTCAGTTCATTAGCAATTAATTACTATTTAAAATTTGCTGTAATAATTAATCATTGACAATATTGTCTTAAGCAGACTCTAGCTTATATAAAGGCTTTCACTGTATAGTCCTAACCCAGTTTTTGTGCATGTACATTTGGATTTTTACAGCGTACAGCTGGTTTAGAAGCCTGTATCCTCCTCCCAACAGAAGAACTATTATGAAGATCAGAACCATTGTGTTCAAGTTTCTGATCCCCTTTCTCTTCCTCCAGACCTGGTTAGATTGGTTCTACAGCAAAACAGAGTAAATCAGACGGCATTCTGCATCCTTCTCTCTCTTAGAGAAAGTTTATTGTAGCTGAGTTTAGACTTCTATCTCATGCTAGAGAATTGTCAAACTTTCATTTACTCATTTGTTTTGCCTTTATCTATCTCTAGAACCTGAGCTGATTTTAGAAGAGCTTTTAACAATAATTTTACTTAGACAATTTTGACACTGTTAAAAGGGCACAGCCCTTTGGACTGATCTTATGTAAGAATAGAGGAATTTTTTTTTCTCTAAAATAGTGCTCAGCAGTTTAAAACCTGAAATTATGAAACACAATTTACATGCTGATTCTTTAGCTATCCATAATGATTCCTGTTAACAATTTATCTGCATTTTCACTTTCTCTGTGTTAGGATTAATTTTAGGCTCGAATATTGGCTTTGTCCGACGAGTGTATGATGGACTGAGGTAATCCTCCCAATCTCTGTTTTTAGTATCGTGACTACTGATAAGGGAACCTCTAGCATTAGCCACACAAAAAGGCATATTTTTGTACTGGAAACCCTGGATTGCTCTTTAATTTCCTGTGTTAATATTAGTGTTTCAGTTAGCTAATGTATAACACCTTTTTAATGAGGATTTTGCAACCTGCAGGAAGGAATCTTTAGTTTATCTAGTTTCAGATTTCCACCCAGTTGCCCTTGTAGTAAGTATGCTAATTTGTGTTTGAGTAAAGCTTGTTGGAAAGAAAAAAAAAAAGGCAGTTGGTCTTGATTGGTAAAGATGAACAGATGGAGAATCTACTGAGCAGATGGAGAACCTACTGCTTTCCGCAGTAGTTTGTTTCATTAGTTAATTATTCTTACTGTTTAAAATCTGTGCCTGATTTCTAATTTGGAGGTGGGTGGTTTCAGTTTCCAGTTATTGATTCTTGTTTTGTTAGAACCTTTCTCTCCCAGATTAAAAAGCGCACTATCACCTGGCATTGTCTCCCCAGGACTATACTTATTTAGCTAATCATGTCACGTCCCCATATTCTTTCTGATAAGAGTTCTTTGTGCATCTGCTCCTTCAAGCCAGAAACTCAACACCCTCCTGATTGCCAAGAAAATACGTTCTATGTTCTTTTTGCCAAACAGTTCAAACAACAAAGCTGCATTTTATTCAGATGCCAAAATTTCCCCTAAGGACTTCCATATTGCCATATATATAACAAAATTCTGTAACACACCAGAACTTGAAAATCTGAGGAGAAAATAGAATAAAATGAGTATTCATGTAAAATTTTAAGGGGTACTCTACTGTCTGAAGTGGAAGGAAATTCAGAAAGCAGAATGAAGAGGCTTTGAAAGAGTATGAGGCTTTACTACCTTGTTTTTACTTTTCTACGGGGACATACATGTATGTCAGTTTATCAAAAGATGAATATTGATTCCTTATTCCATTTAGTTTTGAAAAGAAGAGTAAATGTATGTCAGGTGGCATTAAATATTGGAAATGTTGCTCTGTTAAGTGTGATCATTTAGTCATTAATATAGCAAATGTGAAGAGAGAAAGCTCAGGAAGTTAGGCTTGAGATATGTCTTTATAGTAAAAAGAACTTTTTTTTTCAGAGTAAAGAGATTAGAATTCAATAAATGCATCATTCTTTTGGGGCTTGGCTCATGAAAAAAATTATGATGATTTCTTTTTTGAGGAGTCTGGAAGAGTTGGGAAGCGGATAGACTGGATATCAACAAATGGCAAAGAAGTACATGTTAAAGTAGGGATCTTGCCTTTGTTTGTGTTCATACAGTGCATAGTACAGAAAGAATTCTTGGGCGAAAGAAAATATAAATATCAGTCAGTGCCAGGGGCCTGTATTATCCCTGTATGGCATTTTCTGGGCATGTTGTGCTAGTGATTCAGATTGTTTGACCTTTACAACTACTTTTCCCTTAGATTCTGGAAATTTAGGAGGATTAGTTTGGGTTAGAGAGCACTGAAAGAAACATGGGTCCCATTCTTAGGTCAGTCACGGACTGAGTGAACTTTTCGGCAAGCTTTTTAGTCAACTGCATGTCTCAGTTCCCCATCTGAAAAATGGGATCAATGCCTCTCCATCTTGCTGGTTGCAAGGATAAAATCTATGGAAGTGCTCATCATACAAGATGCTCAGACACAATGGTGGTTAGGACCAGGATAGTTTTGGTTACTAGCTAAAAGGAAATGAAGAATCTGGCTCAACCTTTTTGCAAGGATTATGCTAAGTCCTTTCATGACTATTACACAGAAAGACAAAATGGGCTGGTGGTGAAGACAGAATATTTTTAAAAAGTGAGTGTTCTCCCCAAAGTTCTTGGATGTTCCAGTGTGAAGTATTAAGTTCAAGCCAGTTCTGTAAGACATACACAGATGGAAGTAAAATGTTAAATGTTTCAGCCAGAAGGCTTGAAAGCTTCTGACCAAAACATTGTACTTCTTTACTTCCAGCTGTGCGTGTCTAATAACATATTTCATGATGTTTAAATACCAACTGCATCACTTTACTTCTTGATACTGAGTGCAAGAAAAATGACTTAATTTGTTGATGAGCGGCACGTTACAGGCTGGCAGTAATGGCAGTGGTGATTTTACTGGCTCAGTGCTCCTACCCCTGTTGCACCCTCCTCCCCCCTCTCTGAACTTGGATGCCTATAGCACATAGCACACCACTGTCTGTGTTCCCTGGTTCAGGATTTCATTTCACTACATCATAAGCTACTAACACAACCTTGTCATTGCAATTTGTCACACTTTTTTGTGTGCTCTATATCAGACTGAATTCTCATCTCCCCAGCCCATAGGCTACTAGTCTGGAACAAATCTCTGAAACATAATGGAAAAGGATAAAAAAAACCCCTAAAACTAAAAAAAAAAAAGACACCCAGTCACCACCTCTCCTCCCAATGGAAGCAGTCACATGATCATGGGCAATAGTTGTTTCTCCTGGCTCTGTGTGTCAGATCAGCCAAGACTGACTGCCAGGAACACATCCTGGTACTTGCTGCCACCTTGCTGGGTGCCGGGGCTGCCGTTCAGGGTGCCCTGGGGCCAGCATGGAGGCACCTTCTGAAGAACAGCTTGGCTTCTCCAGGATTTAAATTCCTTTTGCTCCCTTTTCTTCTGGTCTTTCCTCTGGAGCAAATATGCAGAATTTTGTGGAGGAAATTCTTAGGGATCAACTGTGTTGCTTTTCAAGCTGAGCAGCATTTGGAAAGGGAGAAGGCACATACCTCCAGGCTTTGAAGAAAACAGGGGGAAAAGCACCAGCTGCCATAATCAGTAAATAAGTGACCATGGCAGCAAAGCATTGTGGCCCGACTTTGACCCAAGTAGATACCTCAAATCTTAGAGTTTCTGATGTGGTTTGAATTTGTTTTAAATAACATTACTTAAGCTTGCTACTGTGAACACAAGAAGGTCATTTTGCCCCACATCTCACTTGCTTGTGAAACTAACACATTTTCATTTGTTTCTGTGAGAATAAAATCCACTGACAACCCTCAGATACAGATGCATTTTAAAGAATTTCTATGAGCGTGCATCAAGCACTTCAGCACTTACTGTATTTCATGACATCAGAATAAGCTTTTTTCCCTGACCAGCCTAACAGAAATAGAGACTGCAGCAAAATCAACTCCATAGTAATGACACAGATTAAGATTTCAAATTTTAATTCATTCTTCTTGTACACCCTATGACCTCCATGCCCTTCAACCAATATATGTAATCAGGAAAGCAAGACGAAAAAAGCTACACATACATGCAATGTGACTCAGATAATGCTACTAGAAGAACCCTGACTTCAGGTGGTTTTAGCTGCGTTAAATATTACATTAATTTTTCTTCCATGTGTAATATATATTTTTGACACTGTTGATCTATCAGAATTACACAATACATTCTGCTTTCTTTATGCTAAAGGGAAGCCATAGGAGAAAAACAGTACTGCTCTTAAGCAAATTTCCCCCTGCTGCTCTGCTTGTCTCTGCTTGTCTTTACATTTACTGTTTTTATTTCTTTTCTTCTTTTTTTTAAGCGCCTTCAGCCTTATTGACAGGATTGGGCTTCCTATCAATGTGACATGCTATTTTGTCAAATGCCAGCTAGTCATATTCAGGTAATTAATTTACTTGCTGTACATCTGACCCAATTTTCTTTGTTAATTGGCAGGTCAGATAACTCTCTTACCCACAAGTAATTTATTTTTTCTCTCATCTGATAATAATTTCTAAATAGACAATTTCTAACTAAAAAGAATATTTGTGCATAGTTGCTAACAGTTGTACTTTTTTCTAAGCTTGTAGATCACATTTGCAAATACGATGTATGCAATAAAAGAGGCATCAGCTCCTCCTGTTTGCAAGTGAATCAAGACAATCAGAAGCTGTGCATCTCATCAAGGAGATCCTTACTGTCCAAAATTCTCCGTGTGTTTTGCTGTGTTACATTTTCAGTGTAAAGTAACTTCTTTCAGTGAAAAATTGCACTGTAGTTCTGCACTGTATACTGTATGTGAATTGTTGATAGTGTTTATCTGGCAAAGGTTATGTCCACGCTGAGCTATTTGCTGCCATTCTCAAACTGGGTGAGAGCGAGTCAACGCAACTAGAACAGCTGTGTCCACATCACTGAGCTGCTACACCCAAGTGAGTTGTTCCTGAAGGACTAGGACAAACTGGGATTAAGTAGCTGTAAGGACTCCAGGGACAGTTCCACAATCCCTCAGCATGTCATGTGCAGTGAAATAGAGACTTTCACCAACCTCTAACGAGGCCCTGTTTGCACAATAAAGACATACCCAAAGAAACCCATCTTATGTCAAAATGATTTCTCACATGGGTAGTGCTCACTCATCAGTTTGGGCTTCTGAGGCTGCACTGTATATCTTCACTAGGATGGACCTGAGCTACATAACTCACATGTACATTGCTAGCATGTGGAGTTCAAGTATGTTTTTATGCAAGAAATGCAGGCCCACTAGAGTGAAGACCTTTACAAATTTAGTTTTGGATATAGATATTCAAGTTCAAGGGAAAGATGATGGTTTATTTCTATATGATTTGTAATAAAAATTAAATTTAATAAATTACTTTTAAATATAATGCACCATACTGTCTTCTATCTCTCAGAGTGATGTGTAAAAGGTGAATTTAAACTAACAAATTTGTCAATAAATACTACTCTACTTCTTTGAGAAGATGTTTCCACCTAGAATGAAATTTCCACTGGATTTCACACATTTCATGATAAATTTACATTATCTGCTGAGAGGAGAAGTCCCAAAATGAGAAGCCGAACCTGCTCTATCAGGAAAATTTTTGCATGGGGCACTGGTAGTTAACATAACTAGTTTCTGTATTATCTTTAAACTGTGTATCATTTTAATGATGAATTTATAGTTCATTTCTTGTTGATGTTTTGATATGTAGGAGAGCAGTGTATGAGGGGTAAAAACAGATTCATCTTCATATTCTTGCTATTATATCTCACTGATGTTCAACAGGTGTGATCTCCGATTTGTAAAAAGTGTAGAATCTAAGAAAACTCTGTGACGCCATGTAGTAAGGGCACTAAACTACCATACTCATTTGTGCTTTATTTATGTAAATACTGTAAAAGTTAACAAAACCTAAGTTCAGAAAGAAGATTTTTAGTGAAATTGCAATAAGATCAAGTCTTTATTGTATGATTAAGCTAAATCAAACATTTTTTTTCATTTTTTTCACTAACCCATATAAACTACCTTTAAAACAGAAGTGCCACAGAATGGTATAAGGCTTGCTTCCTAGCTTTATTACTGGTTAAAATTGCCTGAGATAGATTCAGTATTCAAGGAATTTCCTGTGACATGAACATGACTGCAGAAATAATTTTCAACATTAAATTTGGTGAACTGCTGAACTTTGTTAATATTTTTTGCAGTGTTCAATTCATTTTAATAAATTGTACAGCACCAGCAGTGCAATGAAGTCCAAAGTCTGAAGACTGAAAGCCTGAACAGGTCAAAGAAAGAAAGTTGGCTTGCAATTTTGAGCCTGTTAAAACACTAACTAGAAAATTAGGCAGGAAAAACAGTTACAAAAATATTGAGAGTATCTTTGATCAGCTGGTTGAAGAGAAGTAATATGACAAACAGGAAATTACAAAGAATAACTATTTTGACTGTAGTGGAAATAGCGACTTAGGTAGCTGTAGTTCAAACTAGATACAGAATATTTTCCTGGAATTTAAAGGAAAGGTATCCAGATGTCTAAACATTCTGCTCAATGTGGCTTTTATTTCAAGTTTGGCAAGCCTTCAGAAAACTGGTAGACAAGTTTAGCTGGAAGACGTTTTCCAGTGTATTTACATAATTTCATACATATTTTATGCTTCTGCATTACATCTTTTAGCAGTGGTCATATTTAATTTTAGGATTCTTTTAAAGCATTACATAGAGTTGTATGAATTATTTCATTACCCCACGTCAAAATGCTTTGCATATTAAACAAACCTTTAAACCTGTGAACAGCTATAGTAAACATAAGTGAAGATAAACTATGGAGAAAGACATTACGGAGAATTCAGTGAAATGTCTCCATGTAATTGTAACATACTGTTCTCAAATGAGGAAAGAATGAACTGCGGCAAAAGAAAATTGTTGTTTCTCCTTTACGCACAACCACATTTTTGGTACTGTGCATTTTAAAAGTAAAATCACATATAAACATTCTTCGCAGATCCAATAAAAAATGGATACAAAGCATTCTGCTTGGAATCTGGGACAGAGAAATCGTAAACTACAGCAAAGATGCAGCATGCCTAGACAATAAAGTACACGTAGATGTGAAATGTAACAGGTGGGGTCAGCTGTATGCTCTTGAAGGCTACATCTCTTAGCAGCTGCTGTTTGATGAACAAAAAGCACAGTACAATACATTATAGTTAATCCTGCAGAATGCTGGGTGTCCTCTAATCACACCAGTATCAGGTGGTATAGCCATCAGCATCTCCCTGCTTGTAGCTACCAACTCACCCTAGGGGGCCAGAGAAAAACTGCTGGAGGTGCCTCCACTTCGGGCTGTGAATATTTATCTTTCCAGTTTTATCTAGCTTGTTATGCAACAGGAGTGGTATGTCTGCTTTTGTTTTCCCTCTTGTTTCAGGAGTATTTCTGCAGTTGAAGCCAAATGATATTGTTCTAAAAAACTGAAGTTATTCAGACCCAGAGCCCGTGTCTCATTCTGCCCATGAAAGCACAGACTTCTGGCTTTTGGGGAAATGTTTATCCATATTTTGCATACTGTGTTTTTAATTAAATGAAGAGTGTAGACAGAATTGTTTATACACTGTGTGTATATGCAATTAAGGGAAAAAAAAAGATTCCTTTCTAACATAATCAGCTGGGAGATAGCAAAATTATTATTCTGGATCCTGTTCAGAACTACAAATAACTCAGATGAGTAAAACAGCAGATACAAATGAAAACAAACTCTCTTTTCTTTGTTTCTGAGAAAGGGAAAAACCAGATATGTGTATATAGAAGTCATGATAATTTTTTAATAACACTTCATTATGTAGGTACAATAGATACACAGTGCTATCCATTTGATTATTTCAGCATATTTTATAGACATTAATTAACCTTATTTCATTAAGATATGTATTGTTTGCTCTGCTCATATATGAAATCTGATAGGATGGAGCACTGCAGACCAGACTTTTCTTTTCCATTTTGCACTCCTTGGGTGTTGGATGATCAGCATTCTGGAAGTCAGGCTCAAATTGTCTCAAGGTATTCCAAAACCTGTGAGGTATCAAAATTCAGTGACTGTGATTCAGGGCACATTTCTGTGATTAGACGCAGAAAACAACTCCATTGACACACTATTGTGGCCAAACAATACAAACTAGCTCTGTTCTGGAAGGCATGTTGTGTTAGCATGACACCAACAGAAGGGCATGTTAGTTCAGGTTGAATGCAAATACAGCTACATGGCTTCCAGACTGTAGCTGACTCAGATCTAGAAAGATTTGAGGGTCGACAGAAAGGGCATGTGTAGACATGCCCACAGAGGGATGATATGGAACAGTATAGCACCCAGATTCTTTTATATATGCCTTAACAATTGCTAGACCATCTTTCCTCTCTAAAAAGAGGAGGTGCGTGGAAAATTATAATAAAACCTGATGTCCTAATAAATATATGAGAAGCAACAGCAAAAATCTTCAGTGCAGAAAAGAAATGGGAGTGTTATGGATATGTTTATTTGTCTGAAAGCATATTTGCTTCAGTTTTAGATAATTGAGCAATTTTCTCATAGCATTCATACATCACTGTCTCTCTTCTTCATTACTGCTTAATGATGTAGAAAGATGTGCCCTCATGTACAAAAGGGTTAAATCTGATATATTGAAAACAATCACTGAAATGTTGGGATGGAGGTGACCTCTACAAGACAGGTAGTACATTTCCTTGCTTTGGAGGAAGACCAAGAGTGACTAGACTTAGACCTTTGTATACTCTGTTCTAGAAACCCTTTATGACATGTATTTCATTCCAACAATTATCTATTCTTATACTTGGAAAAGACTTCTTAATATCAAACCTAGATTTTTTTGATGAGAAAATGAAGCAAAGATGGCCCTTCTCCTTCCTCAGTGGATGTGGAGAATATTTGCTGATGTTAGAGAAATAACCAGAATGTATGTTGTAGCCCACAACAGGCCCAGAGTACTAGAGAAAGGAGGCATGCTAACAGCAGAGTCAAGTCAACCATTTGAGTTATGAAGGGTTATCTCAAACCAAAGGGCTAAGTTAAATCATAGTCAGAAACCAGGCTGCAGTCAGAAAGCAAATAAATCTGTAAGGTCAGGATGAACAGTGAGAGAAGAGTGCAACAGTGTAGGACAAACAATCTGGTGCTGGGAAAGGGCAGGAGCAGGAATCAGAGGCAGGCAGGAATCATTAGCAGAGATTGCTGGAGAGCCGCAGTCAAGACACCCAGCAGCTGGGAAGAGCACGTGGGACTGCATCACAGAGCTGACAGACCAGCCAGGCTCACTGGCCAGTCCTTACCTTCTCCCCACCTTGGCCATGCCTACTGAATCTTTGCTGTCCAAGGAGACTGGCAGCCAACAAGTTGGTAGGTAAATAGTCAGAAGGGGCATACACACATCACATAGCACCCTATTAGATCCAGTTCCAGGGATGAGTCAAAACTACAGATGAATTGCTTTAGGGATTCCAGTTATGTGGCCCTGAATTAGCTGAGGATCCAGCCCTGGCAATTAACCATCTCCATAGCAGGCTGCCATTCAAAGCAGCTGAGGCTCACAGCTCTGTGCAGTAGCTGCAGTGAATTCTTGGCAGGCGGAGAACCCCTCATCTCAAGTTTCAAGTGTGGGACTGATTCTGTGCAGCATTGACATGATGTGTTCTGCAAAAAAGCAGGTGTGCTGCAATTCAGCACATAAACTGGAGTAGAAGTCCAAAAGGAAATGGTAGTCACTGGCTCTTGGTGCTGTTTGGAAAGCCAAATGCATCCCCAAGCCATTCATTCTTTTGCTCTTATCCCACATTATCAAATGCATGTTTTTTGTGTACATTGCAGGATAGCTCAGCATCTTCATGACTATCCCCATTTTCCAGAATCCCCTTCAGAAAGCAGAAAGATCAGCTCATTAGGATCATTCTTTGCATTTAAAACAGGCATGCTGTCAGCAAGAAAAATAGAAGAGTCTGTAGCTCTGAAACAAATACATCCACAAGCTTCCAGAGTAGGAAGTCAACTTTTTTCAAGATTTTGACTTGGAATTGTGATTGATGTTCACAAAACACCCTGAAGATGATAAGCAGTATGTTAAAAGGGAGTAATTAACTAACTGAATAACAAAAATTATTACCATCTTAAATTTCTGGCTTGGTCTGAATGGTTAATATTTCACCTAATATAAAAACTGAACTATTATATTTGAGTTTACTTAGAAATGAGACCATGATGTATCAGCATGCAAACAAAACTTGGAAGTTTGTCCAAGAAACAGTAGGAGCCAATTATTCTCATCTATGAACTGGGATCTTATCCAGTTTTCCCAGGCTACATAACACTTAGGAATGTCTGAAGGCACGGGTATCCCCATTTCCCAATAATTTCACCATGAGCTGAGGATACTGCACACCTCACAGGAGCTGACATAATGAGTGACATAATCTCTTCTCCACAGTTTAGGCAACTAAATGAGCAAGTGGGCTAAAGAAAAGGAAATTTTACAGAGGCACAGACAGACACGCAAGCACGTGGAGTCTGCAGTACATCTGTGTCCATTCAAGGTATATCATTCTCAGGTATGTCCTCTAGGCAGGAATTCAGCACCTGTTTTTCAAGACATGAACCTTCTACCATCGACTTGATAACACTTCATGTCTATGCTAGGAGACCTACACCAGAATCCTGTGTCTTTCTGCAAGGGGAGAAACCGGATGCACATCTTCACACAAGCTCAAATCCTCTTGGTAAGATGATAAGAATGTATCAAACATGCATGGAGCCAAATGCGCTACCTTCAGTTCTCCAAGAAATATCTGGAGCATAACTGCATCTTCATAGACTGTGGGTGCACTGACTCACATTCAAGCTGCATCTGAGAGAGAAGACAGAAAATACTCAAACTGTAGGTCTCAGTGTGCATATATCTCCCTTGAGCCCACTCTGAGAACAAGGACATAATCTGCAAGATTATATGGTCTGGATTTTAGCACTAAGAACTCTGGGTTCTAGCTCCAGTTCCACTACTGACTTTCGCTACTGTTGAACAATTAATCTGTGTATTGTTTTTGCCACTTGTAAACAGAGGGAAGAATGCTTACTGGTATTTGCCATGTGAAATGCTGTTAAGGGTCTGACATGAACTGTATTATAAAAATATTATCATATTTCATTCTTCCTAAGTGGAGCAATCTTTTAAAATTGACAGTTGCATGAGACACATTTCTTGGCTTTGCTGTTGTTTTATTCTTCTAATTTGCTGTCTATACGTACATATTTATCTTTTTTTCCTGACAGAAGGATCTGAGGGCACTTCTTAAACACAACAGGCTGTGAATAGATTTAGATAATTTGGGTTTTAATTTTGCATGTAACTTCTACCTTTCCAAAAGATTTCATTTTAACTATCCTGAAATTCACAGAGGAAATCAATCTATATCATTATAAGTCTTAACCTCTCAGGGTCATATGGCAAGATCAGAGAATCATTGACTGGGGTTTTTTTGTTTGTTTTTAAGTTTTTGCAACTTTTTTCAATACAAGCAAACATCTGGAAGTAAAATTCAAGGGTAACTAATGACTACATCCAAGGACAATCATCATGATTCAGTAGCCAGAACGGTGTGAAGTTCTCCATTAGCCTTAATTACAAAAGCTGTTACAACCACAGGAAAGGAGAGTGACAGAACAACTTGCTTGAGCAGCAGCAGGAGTAGGGACCATCTGTGCCCCATTTAGAGGGGTCTCATGAAGAGCTTTGGATAGTTTTCATTGAACCGTGGATACTGAATTAAGAAGGCCTCGAGCTCGTGTTTCAAGACAACTGAATGGAACTGAAACGAATTTTTGGTTTGAGAGTATAGTTCTGATCTGCCATAACAATTTATGTGAAGTAAGTATCTCCATTCCAAATTACGTGCATTTTATTGTTATAGAGGTCTATGGAAGATTCATGAACTATTAATGGAGAGAAATGAGTTATCCTGTAGGCTATGTTCTTCTAAGTGATTTTTCCACATCCCAATATTGAGAGCAATAATGGATCAATGAATGAGAATTTTGTTGTGAGTTAAGTAGCTTCACTATAAGGATTGTACTGAATTGATGCAGACATAAAATATGTGAGTCAACAGGTTGGAAAAAAACAGATGGTCGTGTATGACATACGCTGTACATGCTCCAAGCATGTAGGAAAACTGTTATCATACTTCAACTCCTTATATTAGTGACTAAAAATGGCCAATTAGCTCTACTTTATCTTCTCCAAAGCTGAATAAGGAAATAATAACATTTTCATGCATCATGAAAGAGCCTCAGAATTGGAAACTCAAAGATATATTTAAAAACAGTAAGTGTTAGTTCATCTAAGAGTTGCTTCTGTAAAACAGTGATGTCGATAAAAATTGAAGCTTCTCTGCACTTTACAGGATCAATCCTTGAAATTCTTTCCACAATCCAAATTGACAGCATTTTAGAACAATTGTTTTTCATTATGGGTACTTTAATTCCCCTGCTTCTAAACCAAATCATTTTTGTTTATATACGAAGTGTCAACAGATACTGTACATATTGAACTCATAAAAGTCTTGTGTAACACACAGCTAAGTAAAGAGAAGGAAAGAACTGAGGCATACACCAAAATGCTAGTCAAAACTGTTAAATTGTACTTTTAAGGGTCCCACTGCAGAGAAAAGCTTTCTGTTTACTCACTTGAAGTAGTGGCAGTTAACATGAATGCATTAAAAAAAGATAAGTGATAACACATCTAAATTCTGCTAATCCTCATTTTTGCTTTTTGTCTGTGACCAGAAGCTATTCTGTCATGAAAGCTCCAAGACTTCAGCAGTTTACATTTAAAGAAGCTCTTTTTTCCTTCTGAGCTCTTAGAATTTGCAGCAGCTACCATAACTATCTGGAGTTTGTGCTACAGAAGTAATTTTTTTCTTTTTTTTTTTTTTT